>CABHPR010151458.1:31852-51128 GCA_902168415.1 Peromyscus melanophrys | reverse complement strand
CATGCACTGAGCACAGGACCCGGTCCAACTGCCTGGATGCCTCCCAAACAGATCAAGCCAATCAACTGCCTCACCCATTCAGAGGGCCTGATCCAGTTGGGGGCCCCTCAACCATTGGTTCACAGTTCATGTGTTTCCATTCGGGAGGAGTGGCCATAGCAGGGTTCTTAAACAATACTCAGAGCCTCTTAAAAGAGCCACACCTCTTAAATGAGGCATGCCTGGATAAACTGTGAGCAGTGAGCTCTGTGTACATGTCCCATGTTGGGCACCAAATATAACAAGTCTTTTTCTGTCCCATCAGCCAGCTCTCAAATAATGACACAGAGATTTCTTATTAATTATGAAAGCACAGCCAATTTCATAGGCTTGTTCTTAACTAGCTCATAACTTTCTTAGCCCATTCATATTAATCTACATTCTATCACATGATATTACCTCTCTTCCATCTTGTGCCTCCTGTTTTCTTTCTGTGTCTCCTGTGCATCTTGATTCTCTCCTTCTTCCTTTCTCTCCCCAGAAATCCCACCAATACCTCCTGCTTAGCCATTGGCAGTTCAACTCTTTATTAAACCAAGCAGAGAGTGCCTTGACAAAGAAATGTCTTTACAGTGTACAAATATTCTGAAACAAATAAATATTCATCAGTGTTTCTTTTTTTTTTTTTTTCGAGACAGGGTTTCTCTGTGTAGCTTTGCGCCTTTCCTGGAACTCACTTGGTAGTCCAGGCTGGCCTCGAACTCACAGAGATCCGCCTGGCTCTGCCTCCCGAGTGCTGGGATTAAAGGCGTGCGCCACCACCGCCTGGCTCATCAGTGTTTCTGAAGCAAACTTAAACTTATGACATTTTGTTGACCTCACTAATAAGGTTATGCTTTACCAAAGACTCTAAAAATCTAGGAAAGGCATGGCCAGTATTTTACCAGAGAAACTAGCAAAAATAAGTGCTTTGGATAAACAAAATTATTAAGAAACAATACATGCAGGTAAACAATTCTACTGTTGCAATATTCTTGTTAAACATTCAAAATCAGTGTGGGTAAAGAAAAGAAAATATATGTGTGACACCTTGAACAACAGCAAATTTTTTATATTATTCATGAAAGGGTTAAGATGTGTTCTCTAAAATCAGCAAATTTGTATTCAATTGTCTCCATCAAAAAAGTCCATTAAGGACCTCTAACTTCTATAAGGGCCAGCAGAACTGACTTTTCTTGCATGTGACAGGACATAAAACTTTTAAGGAGATGGCTTTTACACATCAAAGTACAAGAAATGCTTACTTTTTAAAGACTGGCAATTGGGGTGGCATTGAATTTAGAAAATCAGACTCTGATGTAGCTCTTAAGTCCATGTATCTCCAACCTCTATCCCTGCTTTATCTCATGGTAATAGCCCTTGAATTTACTACTTTCTTCTGGGAACCTAAGAGCCCTGTTCAATTAAATTTCCATAAATCTATTAGTCTTTATCTAAAAATTGTAAAAAGTTTGCTCTTTAGAATTTTTTTTCCGCTTCACTCTCTTTTGAGTATCCTCATGTATATGGAAAATCAACGAAAATTGTATGTTTTCTCCTTGATTATCAGATCTTGTTTTAATTTAGTATGAGGATCAAGCTGAATAGCCTCTATATGAAATCAGGATTATGTCTGATGCTGTATTAGTTACTTTTCTGTTGTTGTGATCAAATCCCATAACCAAAGCATCTTAATGAGGTAATATAGTATTTTGGCTTACAGATTCTGAGGGAAGGTTTATAATGTTTAGGAAAACATGATATCTAGCAACTGAAGCAGGAAGCTGAAAGATCACAGCTTTATTCACACATAGGGAGCAGAGAACAGTCTGAAAGTGGGGTGTGAGGCTATAAACCATCAGAGCCCATCTACAGTGATATACTTATTCTAGCTATGCTATACCATTCAAAAACCCCATAATCTTTCACAGCACCACACAGTGAGGGTCAAGTATTGAATATGGGAGTGTACGGGTAACAACTATCATCGAAACCACCACATTACACACATTGACTTTACTGGTTCTTGGTCTGTATCACAATGGAAAATTCATTCAGTCAAACTTTAGAAGTCACCATCGTTTTTTGTCTCAACATTTTTCTCAATTCCATATTCTCTTAACTCTGGCCCTGTGTAAAATTAAAAAAAAAATTGTATTTCCAACATCTAATTGCACAAAATATACATTGCCATTTCAAAGGTGAGTACCGAAGATATAGTGAGGAAACATTGAATAAAATAAGGTCACACCTCAGGAAGAAAATATCAGATCTTCTAGCTGGAGTCTGGGACTTCAGTTTCAAAGAGATTAGATTATTTTACCCATCCATCTTTGCTGCATGAAACATACATTTCGCTCTTAGGCTGGTCCCATTCCCTGAATGCAGTTCCGTTGACAGGTGATTACTTATGGTTCTGGATTCTTCAGATCTTCTTGGACTTTCTCCTTAAACCCAGGCTTAACTGTCATAGCCTTGCGCAATTATCTCTCAGTACCTTGTAGTTTCTCAAGGCCTTCTTGCAGGGATGGGAGCACTGCTGCCTTATTGGCTGAACTCAGTCACTCTCTGAAATTGCAGAGGAAGAACCAGGGGACTCTCTTTGAATCCTTCATACCTCTAAATCCAGTATCATGAAGACATTGCAACGTTCAGCAGACAGCTTCAGGTAAACCACAGTCCCTTTCGTTCACATTAGCACCATCCTTCATATGCTGAAGCAATTGCTTTCAAGAGCAAGCAACCCTTTAGATTATCTCCTTTTACAAGTTGGAAGCTTAACTGCTTCGGATCCTTCCACGAGGGCTTCTCTCCTATCATTCCTGTACAGAAGAAGAGGCTTTTATTTCATTGCACTAATCTCTTTAATAATTAAAGGCTCTCTCCCAGCACATGCCTTGCTTATAATATCAAGATTTCTGGAATTATTTTTATCTCACCAAAATGCATTTTATAATTCCTTCTGCCCTACTTGATATACTAGATCTTGATAACAGTTATCAACAAGAACAATTCTACAGACTCAGTATCAGTTTATCTTGAAATTTTCTCCATCAAATCAATTAGTTCATTACTTTTAAATTTAGTGTCACATAAGTTCTCAAAATGCATGCAAAATCAACCAGATTCTTTGCCAAAACTTCATGCAAGGAGCCCCTAGCACAGTTAGTAATAGAAACCTTGTTTCCCTCCAATGCTTCATGGGGCAGACCTCTAGACATATGCATTATTCATAGCATTACTGTCAGTGTGGATCCTATAAGATTGGCCTATTAAGCTCTGATTGCAATATTCAACCACCTTTCTAGTCTAAAGTTCCAAAGTCTTCCACTTTCCTCCTACAAAACATGCCATTCTTTGCAGACATACCCTATTTTTTGGTACCAACTTCTGAATTTGTTATTTTTTGGAATTGTGATAAAAATCATAACCAAAAATTTTGATGAAAAAAAAGTTTATTTTGGAATATGGTTCCAGAATGAAAGTCATTAATGGCGGGAAAGGCATGCCAGTATGCATTCAGAGCAGTAAGCCGAGAGGTCATGTCATTATTTATACTCAGGAAGTAAGAAAAACTGAAAGTGAGGCAGGATTGTAAACCCTCAAATCCTTCCCCCAGGTACATAATTCATTCAACAAGACCACATAACACCAAGATTCCATAACTTCCCCAGTGATACCCAAAGACCAAGTATTTAAATGAATGAGAACATAAGAGGAATAATTCATTCAAATCACTGGAGTCTCCTGCATAAGCATTATTCAAAAACAGTTAAATAATTATTACAAACTGTTAATGATAACATTTGCTTATTTATATGCCTAGGAATTATATTAAATAACATTAGTAACCAAATCTATGACATTTAGTTCAGATAATATTTATGTAATTTATTCTAACCAACACAGAAAATTATCATGTATAATCATTTTTCCTAGTTGATGTGGAATATTATTTCTATAAGTAAAAGTATTTTATCATGTTGACAAATTGATCATTCAGACCATACTGCTATTTCTTAAAGTTATGACTATAAATGATGATTAAGATTTAAAGTCTCTGTATGCATGTATAATATATATATATATGTATATACAAACATACACCCATATATATACATATGTGCAGTTCTCACCACTTTTAAGGTTTTTTGTGGTAAAGAAGTGATAAAATGAAGGAAAGGGCAAATGTTATTCATCACACAGTAATGGTTAAGTCAGCTGTGATGATTCACTATCATGCTTGCTTCAAGTTGCATGATGGAACTGAAGCAAGACAGAACTCTATTCACCATGGAACTGAATGAATTCAATAACTATCTCATTGAATTCCTTTTCATTGTTTCTCACTATCATCAATAATACAGTTTAAAATCAGGTAATGCAAACTCAAGGACAGTTTTCTTCAAATATAAAGAAAAACAATAGGACAGATATGCTATACATTTTGGTGGCTGCCAGGCAGAGGGAAGTGAAGAAGAGGGAAAAAGACATCCCCTTGGAGTTAGGATCCAAGACAGCAAGCATATTTAATAATATATTTCAGCATGCAACTTCATGACAGAAGAGCAGGGGCATATTGGCATTGGAAATCGCTTCAGAGAATGAGAACTTCTAAAGTGTGAGGCAAAACATACTTAGACAGAGGAGTCATGCTTACACTTCTGGAAAAAGACAGAAAAGAAAGAGAAGGATAAATTACAGCTTTGGAATTTGAATTTTAAAAGCAGATGGGCTTAGCAGTGTAGATAGGTAAGTTATCAATGAAGCAGCTTTGGGGAGTTAAAAGTACATTATCTCATTAAAAGGATATTGTAATATGAATCTTAAAGGGTCTTATTAATAAAAAAAATGGGAGCCAGATATTAGGGTGAATGCTGAAAGATCAGAGAAATGGACCAAGCCACAGCTAACCTCACCTGGCCAACTTCTCAGCTAATCCTGTTTCCTCAAATTGGAAGCCTCTGAGTCCTCATCTGAATGGATCTCAGCTAAACTGCTGCTGAAAGCCTAAAAGCTCAACAAATTTAGTTCCTGGTCCTCATGCCTTATATACCTTTCTGCTTCCTGTCATCACTTCCTGAGGGTTAAAGGTGTGTGTCACCATGGGATATTATAATTATTCCTTCTGTATCCTTAGCATGTCTTTCAGTGAGTCAGCTTTGTTAGATGACCAACAGACAAAGCCTGATTATCTCTAAAAGCAAGAGACAATAGCAGGCATTCTTCTAAACTTTGGAACAAATTAGAATATCTTGTCTCCATCCACATACAGAGCTTTCCATTTTATTTAATGTGAAGGCCCAAGAAAGGACAATTGTGATATATTCCTTTCTCATGTAACCAAGGAAATGTGAGTGGTGGTGTCCACAGCTAATCATGGGGGAGGGGGCCATTCTCAATGGCCTCTGAGTTCACTATTCCCTGTCACTATTTCACAGAGTACTGAAAAATATTGTAGAATATTATTTTAAGGTGTATTACTTTTGTTTGTGTTGCATTTGTTTAACTCTGTGAAGCTGTGTTACTGTGCCTGTCTAAAACACCTGATGTTTTCATAAAGTGCTGAATGGGCAATAGCAAGGCATGAGAAAGGCTAGGTGGGGCTGGCAGGCAGAGAGAATAAACAGAAGGAGAAATTTGGAAGAAAAAGAGGAAAGAACAAGAACAAGGAGAGGAAACTGCTAGAGGGACGCCACACAGCCACACTCTAGCCATGGAGTAAGAGTGAAAACAAGATTACAGAAGTAAAAGAAAGGTAAAACCCCAGAGGCAAGAGGTACATGGGATAGTTTAAAATTAAGAAAAGCTGGTTAGCAACAAGCCAAGCTAAAACCGGGCATTTATAATATAATTTATAATTAAACTTCTGTGTGTGATTTATTTGGAAGCTGGGTGGTGCCACCCCGCCAAAGAGCAAACACAACCAACAAGAGGAAAAATTGAAGTACTTACTAATTTGAATTCTGCCATTTCTGATGACTGGGCTGATCTGAGACATGCTGCCAGAAGAAAGGAATCTAACACAAGGAAGAGAAACTGTCACTTGCCTGATTATGTATCATCTCTTTTATTTAAAATTCTCATTTATAAAACAATCCATTTGAGATTATTTATGTTGAGTGAATATGTCAGTGAATAAGCAGGTAATAAATGAGCAGATAATTGAAAGGGAACTAAACAGGATGAAGAAGGAATACTTACACTCTTATATTTTCAAATGAAGACAATCTATTCAAAAAATATATATATATATATATATATATATTTATAACATTGTATTTGTAAGTCTATATACTTACATATATGTGGATAGATAGATAGATAGATAGATAGATAGATAGATAGATAGATAGATAGATAGATAGATGTATCCAACAAGGACTAGTCATTCTGAGGAAATAATCCTTATATATGACCATTTTAGTGAAAAGTATGGTAACACATTAAAAATATTGCTGGACTAAATTATGTTAATGTGAACAAAGGAAGCACCAAGTGATATGAAAACTATGCCTCTTGGACTTAGTTCAAAAGGGAGTCATGGAATCCTAAAAGAAATGATACCTTGGAGAAATGGAAGGATTCTAACAAAAAGGGAAATGATGACCTCCCACATGCCTTTGTGGTGTCAGCTACTCAGTCTGGTGTTTCTTCTGTCATCCCTTACTGTTCTCCATTGTTGGAAGACCAAAGAAGATTTTCACAACAGAACAACACTGGGTGCTGTGTTACATTACATTGTATTTGTAAGTCTCCTCTCTTAATGCTAAGGACACAAGCATTTATTGGAAAGATATATGCCTTATCCTATGAAGTACTTTTATTGTCTCATTAAATTGTAGGAAATTTGGTAGATTATAAAACAGCCTGTGAATCTTAGCTTCAACTTTCTTGAAAATAAAGAGTAAATTGGTTAAAAACAGCCCCCTGGTTAATAATTAATTTATAATTAATTAATTACTAATTAAATTGTCAATTGAATATTTGACAATGAATTCTGTTACTGAAGAAGAACACTTTCAACTACTTTTTGAAAATTACATGACAGTATTTTATAGGATCAGATTTTTCAGAGTTGTAAATTCAAGCAAGGTTTTCAAATAATGTGTGAATAGCTCATAATTTATTTATTCATTGAGAAACTATGTGTTAATTATAACATCACTAGGCTGCGTTTATGCATGTGGTTCCTATTTTTTCACACATGTGAGGACATGCTAGTTTGGGCTTAACACGACCTTCTTTTCACCATTGTCCTATGTCCCATGCCTTCTTACACTTGCCAATAACTGTAGCAGGAATCTTAAAGAGTCTTATTAATAAAATCAAACCCAGAGCCAGTTATTGGAGTGAAAGCTGGAAGATCAGAGAGACAGAACAAGCCACAGCTAACCTTACCTGGCCAACTTCTCAGCTGGTCCTGTTTCCTCAGACTGGAAGCTTCTGTGTCCTGATATCCGAATGGCTCTCAGCTGAACTGCTGCTCGAAAGCCTGAATGCTTAACCAGCCAAATGCTTAACCAGCCAAATGCTTAACCAGGCCAAATACCTCGAGTTTCTGGTCCTCACGCCTTATATACCTTTCTGCTTTCTACTACCACTCCCTGGGATTAAAGGCTGACTTTCTGGGATTAAGGCGTGGGTCACCACGCCTGGCTGTTTCCAATGTGGCCTTGAACTCACAGAGATCCAGAGGGATTTCTATCTCTGGAATGCTAGGATTAAAGGCGTGTGAGTGCCACCATTTTCTAGCCTTTGTATCTAGTGGCTGTCTGTTCTCTGACCCCAGATAAATGTATTAGGGTACACAATATTTTGAGGAATACAATTCTACCACAAATAACTATATTAAAGTGTTTTTCCTCTTGATTTTCAAGTTTACTTTTCTCACTTTGCTTTATGACTATTTTTATTTAAATGAAGTATATCACATATATACAATTGTGGGTGCCAAATTATAGCATTTTCAGAGGATCCTGCCTTTGTTTATGAAGCCAGAATGAGCCATGTAACCTTAAATCAATAATGGAAATTTGTGATTTTGATTATAGTCTAGGAAATGTTCCCTCTACTTTTGTTGTACATGCATCATCTTCACACTAAACTGCATTGTCTTCTGACCAAGATAATGTATTTCACATTAAATCTCATTTACTGGAACACTTTTCAACCAGTTTCTGTATATATTAATTTTTCCTCTCAGTTTCACTAGCTTAATAACACAGTTCTTGCATCCTCAGAGGCCTCTGCCTTAGTGATTTGATTTCTAGCCCTCTTGTCCTCAGATTTTGGCAGAATTCCCAGGAACAAGGCTCTGTAGGTTTCAGTCTTATCTGAGCACCAATTGATTGACTTAGGCATTACAAGAACACCCTAAGTTCTGACATTTTTATTGTCTTTTACCACTGTGCCAGGTCAGACAAATAAACAACAAAGCCTCATACTTCCCCAAATGGAAATTTACCTTAGGGGAAAATTGACTGAAATTTAGCTTATGTCTTATTGAGGGTTTCTACTGTTTTAATGAAACACCATTACCAGAGCAACTTTGGGAGGAAAAGGTTTTTCTTTCTTTCTTTCTTTCTTTCTTTCTTTCTTTCTTTCTTTCTTTTTTTCTCTTTCTTTCTTTCTTTCTTTCTCTCTCTCTCTCTTTCTTTCTTTCTTTTTCTTTCTTCCTCTTTCTTTCTTTTTTGTTCGTTCTCTTTTGTATTAAAAAATGTTTAGACCATAGACCATCATGCCCTAATATTAGTTATATTGATGATGACTGTATCACTATATAACATTTGATGCAAGGATGAATAACTCATATTTTCCCATTCATTATTTTACAGTACCTGCTACTTCATCACCATTCACAAAGTATGACTTTAGTGGTTTTACTCTTTACTAATGACCTGCCTTAGAAACAATTTCATGAGTCACATCCCAGTTTTATCATACGAGATCAACTGACTTATAGGATTGTGATAAGGACTAGTTCTTGGCCAAAGTTCATTAGAATTTTATGATATAATTTCAAAGTGAAATATACATACACTTGAGGTGTGACAATGTTTATTTTCAATAAAATTATGTTTTTTATATTCATAAGTACCCAATTTTGAAGTTAATCATTTATACCAACAGTATAAATTATGAAAGCATCCACAAATTATTTTTTTCAAATATCCATAAAAGATAACTTTACTGAGTCCTACTCCAGCTTGAGAATATTAATAAAATATTTTCAAAATTGGGATAATAAAGTGCAGCTGATTTTTCCAAAACATTTCTCATTTCAATATCTATTACACATATTTTAAAGTTATATATAAGCAGCAATTTCTTTTGTAAACATATGTGTAATATAGTTTACTCACTTATAATAAAATATATTAATTCCTCTTTTTAGTTTAATCCCATACAGAGAATTGATGAATTATTAGGATGGAATTTTGTTGATAGCAAACATTCTAGGATTTGTGGCCAACTCATAATTTGCCATGGCTTTATTGATTCAGAAGATAAATGATGTGAAAACATAATGTTTCTGAAAGTTGAGGCAGTTCCATTCACTTCTTAGCTTCTAAACAGTCTAATAGTGGCACCTGTTACACTGACTCTGGACTCTCTGTGTGAAGAGAGATGCTGATGCTAGGGTTAGTACTTTTTCAATTGTTTTCTGCTTCAGGTGTAGGTGTGATATTTCTCTGTCCCACAGAGAGGTGTTTACACTTTCTGTCTTATCCAGGCTGACAAGTTATCAGGAAAATTGTAGCACTTGTACAAAAATATCCTTCTTTTCTTTGAGAGTGCCTTTTCTTGAATCTCAGCAACACCATCACTGCTGGGCCTTGTCTCCAGCCCTGTTGAGTGACCTGCCTGCCAACTGGACTGCCACCATCCCTTGTGTTCTGCACCCCCCAAATCCAAACTGCTGCCCAACCCCTCCTATATCATCATCATTCTGGTGGCAAGCCCTTCTCCAAAACTCTGGCCAACTCCATTGGCAAGAAACAGCCCATACCAGTCAGAAGAACAGCTGCAGCAGCTTTATCGGAGGCCAGGCTGGTCCTAGGTACACTAGAAGATGACTAAGGATTTATTAGAGGCCTAGCTGGATCTAGAGATCCAAGAAAACATCAGCTTAACCAGAGGCCAGAATGTATGAAGTATTCCAAGACCCTAAAAACCCCAGTGGAGACATCCTACTGGAACTGAAGATTCAGCAGTCACTGGCACCTTTGGCCAGTTAGGCCAGCAGACCAAAGATGAAATAGAAACCAAGGAACAAACACCTATCCAACAAACACAAACACAGGAGTCAACACCTAGACCTGTAATCATACCAAATCCAGATGCTTAAATGCCAGTGTAAGAACACAACCAATAACAGAAAGGGCAATATATCCCCACCAGAACCCAACTGTCCTATGACAGCAAGACCTGCACATTCCAACAGAGCTGAAGCACAAGTAAATGCCCTTTAGGGTAACTTTATGAATATGATAGAGGTCTTTGAAGAGTAAATAAAAAAGTCCCTAAAAGGAATTGAGGAAAAGTCTAACAAAATTTGTAGGAAAACAATACATCTCTTAAAGTTTGTCAAGAAAATCAAGAAATAAACGAACAATTGACAGAAACAAATAAAATGGTTCAAGATCTGAAAACGGGAATAGAAGCAATAAAGAAAACACAAACTGAGGGAATTCTGGAAATGGAAAATCTGGGTAGGTGAACAGGAACTACAGTTGCAATCATCACCAACAGAATACAAGGGATGGAAGAAAGAATCTCAGGCATTGAAGATACGATAGAGGAAATAGATTCATCATTCAAAGAAAATGTTATATCTATAAAATTCCTAACACAAAACAGCAGGAAATCTGGGACACTGTCAAAAGACCATACCTTAGAATAATATGAATAGAAGAAGAATCCCTGCTCAAAGGCCTAGAATATATATTCAACAAAATCCCAGAAGAAAAATTTCCCAATCTAAAAAATAACATACCTATAAAAGCACAGAACACCAAACAGACATAGACTGAACCAGAAAAAAAAAGTTCCCTCGCCACAAAATAATTAATACACTAAACACACAGAATAAAGAAAGAATATTTAATGCTGAAACAGAAAAAGACCAATTAACATATAACGGCAGACCTATCAGAATTATACTTGACTTCTCAATGGAAACTCTAAAAGTCAGAAGAGCCTGGACAAATATCTTGCAGACTGTAACAGACCATGAATACCAGCCCAGACTTCTATACACAGCAAAACTTTCAATCACCATAGAAGGAGAAAACAAGATATTTCATGGTAAAGTCAAATTTAATCAATATCTATCAACAATATATCTTCTTTTATTTTTTGTGACTTGCTCACATTTATGAAAGTATTTTCTAGAAATACACAGTAACTTCAGTGTTTTTTTCTGGGTCACTCAGTCTTTATTCCTTTTTCTTTTTTTTTATTATTATTATTATTATTATTATTATTATTATTATTATTTATTCTACATACAAACCACGGTTTCCCCTCCCTCCTCTCCTCCTGTTCCCTCCCCTCACCTTTCCTGTACCCCACCCCATGTGGTGGTATTGTGTCCCCCAAAATATTGTGTATGCTAATAAACTTATCTGGGGTCAGAGAACAGGACAGCCATAATATTAAACATGAGGATAGGCAGTGGTAGCACACGCCTTTAATCCTAGCATTCCAGAGATAGAAATCCCTCTGGATCTCTGTGAGTTCAAGGCCACATTGGAAACAGCCAAGCATGGTGACACACGCCTTTAATCCCAGAAAGCCAGCCTTTAATCCCAGGGAGTGGTGGTAGAAAGCAGAAAAAAGTAAATAAGGCACGAGGACCAGAAACTAGAAGCTTTTGGCTGATTAAGCATTCAGGCTTTCAAGAAGCACAGTTCAGCTGAGAGCCATTCGGATATGAGGACACAGAGGCTTCTAGTCTGAGGAAACAAGACCAGCTGAGAAGTTGGCCAGGTGAGGTTAGCTGTGGCTTATTCTGTCTCTCTGACCATCCAGCATTTCACCCCAATAACTGGCCCCGGGTTTGATTTTATCAATAAGACTCTTTAAGATTCATGCTACAACCCCATCCACTCCTAAGAAAGTGTAAAGTCTCCCATGGAAGTCAACAGCGCATGGCATATCAAGTTGAGGCAGGACCAAATTCCTCTCCCCTTCATGAAGGCTGAGCAAGCCATCCCACCATAGGAAATAGGTTCCCAAAAACCAGCTCCTGCACCAGGGACAGAACCTTGTCTCATTGCTAGGGGCCCCACAAATAGACCAAGCTACACAACTGTCACCCACATGCAGAGGGCCTAGGTCAGTCCCATGCAGGCTTCCTAGCTGTCGGTCCATAGCCGACATGAGTTCCCATGAGCATGGCTCACCTCTTTCTGTGGGTTTCCCTGTCTTGATCTTGACCCCTTTTGCTTATAAAATCCCTCCCCCCTCTCTTCAACTGGACTCCCAGAGCACAGACTGGTGCTTGGCAGTGGATCTCTGCTTCTTTCAGTTACTGGATGAAGTATCTCTAATGACAATTAAGTTGTTCACCAATCTGATTACAGAATGCCAGTTCAGGCACTCTCTCTGCTACTGCTAGGAGTCTTAGCTGGAATAGTCCTTGAGAATTCCTGGGAGTTAAGTACATACCATGTTTGTCTTTTGGGGCCTGGTTTACCTCACTCAGGATTATTTTTCTAGTTCTATTCATTTGCCTGCAAATTTTATGATGTCATTGATTTTTACTACTAAGTAATACTCCATTGTGTAAATGCACATTTCTGTATCCATTCTTCACTTGAAAGGCATCTAGGTTGTTTCCAGGTTTTGGCTATTATGAATAATGCTACTGTGAAGATAGGTGAGCAAGCTTACTTATTGTATGATTTAGCATCCTTTGGGTGTAGCCCAAGATTGGTATCACTTGGTCTTGATTCCCAATTTTCTGAAAAATTACCACATAGATTTTCAAAATACCTGTACAAGTTTGTACTTTAACCAACAGTGGAGGAGTGTTCCCCTTGCTCCACATCCTCTCCAACATAAGCAGTCATCAGTGTTTTTGATATTAGCCATTCTGACGGGTGTAAGATAGTATCTCAGAGTAGTTTTGATTTGCATTTCCCTGATGACTAAGGATGTTGAGCAATTCCTTAAATGTCTTTTGGCCATTTAAGATTCTTCTGTTGTGAATTCTCTGTTTAAATCTATACCCCATTATTTAATTGGATTATTTGACATTTTGATGTCCAGTTTCCTGAGTTCTTTATATATTGTGGAGATCAGTCCTTTGTCAAATGTGAGGTTGGTCAAGATCTTTTCCCATTCTTTGGCTTCTGTATTCATCTTATTGACTGTGTCCTTTGCCTTACAGAAGCTGTTCAGTTTCAGAAGGTCCTATTTTTAATTGTCAATCTCAGTGTCTATGCTACTGGTGGTATATTCAGGAAGTAGTCTCCTGTGCCAATTAATTCAAGGTTATTTCCCACTTTCTCTTCTATCAGGTTCATTGTAACTGGATTTATGTTAGGGCCTTTGATCCTCTAGGACTTGAGCTTTGTGCATGGCAATTGATGTGGATCTATTTGCATTCGTCAACATGTCACTTGTTAAAGTGCCACTTGTTAAAGTTGCTTTCCTTCTTCCATTCTACAATTCTGGCTTCATTGTCAAAAGTCAAGTGTGTGGATTTATGTCAGGGTCTTTGATTAGATTCCATTTATCCACATGTCTGTTTTTATGCCCAAAATACTACATGATCATTTCATTAGATGCTGAAAAAGCCTTTGACAAAATTCAACAACCCATCATGATACAGGTCTAAAAAGAACATACCTAAACAGAATATACAGCAAGCTAATAGCCAACATCAAATTAAATAGTGAAAAATTCAAAACAATTCCACTAAATTTATGAACAAGACAGGCTGTCAACTATCTCTATATCTATTTAATATAGTATTGGATGTTCTAGCTAGAGCAATAAGACAACAAAAGGAGATCAGGGGATACAAATGGAAAGAAAGCAGTAAAACTTTTGCTATATGCAGATGATGATGTAGCCAGAAGGTTTCCTGTGTCCCACGTGGTTCAGGTCCTGCAGCTGCTCAGACCCAAATAAACACAGAGAGGCTTATATTAATTAAAAACTGTATGGCCATGGCCTATGGCTCAAGCTTCTTGCTAGTTAGCTCTTATAACTAAATTCAGCCCATTTCTATTAATCTATATGTCACCATGTGTTCCATAGCTGTACCTGTGTGCCATTACATGCTGCTCCCTGGATGGTGGGATGGTGTCCTCCCTGCCTCTCCTTTCTCCTTTCACTATCTCCCTTGGATTTTCCCACCTGGCTCCATTTCTTTCCTGCCCTGCCATAGGCCAATGCACTTTTATTTATCAACCAATCAGAGCAACACATATTCACAGCATACAGAAAGACATCCCACAGCAATATGATAGTATACATAAGTGACCCCCAAAATTCTACCAGGGAACTCCTACAACTGATAAACACCTTCAGGGATACATAATTAACTCAAAAAAATCAGTAGTCCTATTATATACAATTGTAAATGGGCTGAGAAAGAAATTAGAGAAACAACACTCTTTGTAATAGCCACAAATAACATAAAATATCTTGGGGTATCTCTAACTAACACGTGAAAGACTTATATGACATGAACTTTAAGTCTTTGAAGAAAGAAACTGATGAAGATATCAGAAAATGGAAAGATCTCCCATGCTCATGGATAGATAGGATTAACATAGTAAAAATGGCAATATTACCAAAAGCAGTCTACAGATTCAATGAAATCCCCACCAAAATACCCACACAATTCTTCACAGACCTCAAAAGAACAATACTTAACTTCATATGGAAAAACAAAAACCCAGAATAGCAAAAACAATTCTGTGCATTAAAGGAACTTCTGGAGGAGACATCACTATGCCTGATTCCAAGCTCTACTGTAGAGCTATAGTAATAAACAATGTGTTTTCTTAAGTTTAATGATTTAGAAAAAAAAGGCTATACATCATTCTATGCATTCATTGTATTGTGTAATATGAGTTGTGTTTAAAAATATAATTTATCTTAGTAGGTGTTGGTAAAACAGTTAAATGACACTTGGTTTTCAAAGGTACATGCCACAATGATTTTTTTCAACTAACAATACACATAATATTCAGTTTAATAGACATTTTTAACTATAAGCTGTATTTATATGAGAAAATTGGTAGGCATATAGCTTCATTTGGCCAATATTTATTAAAATCCTAAACGTAATGTGTACATTTTTATTCACCATTTATTAAATAACATAGTCCATCATGTCTTTGCTACCTACTAAGTAAAAAGAAAAGTAAACTATGTATTCGCTATATGCTCAAAATTATGTAAATTCAACCAGGTATGATGGAATAAATCTATAACTCTAGCACTAAGGAGGCAGAAACAGAAAAATCAGGAGTTTGAGGCAAGTTCCAGGTAAAAAGAGCCTCTCCAGAGACCAGGTGAGGGACTGGGGGGAGAGGAAGGAGGGGGAATTGCATCCAGGTTGTAAAGTAAATAAATAAACAAACAAATAAACAATTTTTTAAAAAAGTAATAATAAAATTTTACTTTGTATTTTTGTTTATTTACTTTTATATTTTATTTATATCTTAAATAGACAACTTGCCGTTGATTTCAAGAATTCTAAAATTACTTAAATGTTGAGAAAAAAACATAAAATGTATTTTATATCTAGACTCAACTTGAATTATATATAAGGACAAACAAGTTTTATGTAATAAATACTAGATAAATATAGTCCTAGTCTCAGTAACTACAAAATTAATTATGTTCTTTCCTATTTACATTAAGCTTTCCCACTTTTGTTTAATGCTAAAGCATGTTTATACTCTTAATATATAAGATTCCCTATAATTCCTTTCAGCTTCAACAAATTCTTAGTGCTATTTTATTGCAAATAATTTCCCTATTACTCCAGAAGTCAATAAACTATTTTCTTAAACAAGAATATAATGAAGATTACATTAATATGTAATTGAAAAATGCAACATCATTGGATAGCATCTAGGATATTAGCAGGGACAATGGGCTTTTCAAACATTTTGACATAAACCTGGTACTGCAGGGACAACTGGCATTTCAAACACTTCGACATAAACCTGGTACTTTCTAATTTGTGCAAAGTAAGCATGTGTAAAGCCCAACATGAAGAACTTGAAGCAATTTTTAAGGACAAGGTTAAGATACAAGCTATGTTAGACAATGATTTTCCCACTGTCAATCAACTCAGCTGAAAACAAGAGTAGACAGGATACCTACAATGATGTGTATAATGATTGATTTACTGTAAAAGTTCCTAAATCTATGCTGGCAATTTGGAGTATGTATGTTTACTACTATAGGTCTGGAATTTTTTCGAAGTTGGATATGATTTGTACATTAGATTAATTTCGATTAAGGAAAATCATCTTTTTGTCAAGGTTTAAAGAGTGGCTTTTGGTGTATTCCCTTCTTGTGACACTTTGTGAATATTTGTATTCTGATATAACATATTCATACAACAATTTTCCCATACTAACATTACATTTTAATATATAATTTTAAGTATTTGGTTTAAAAACTGCTGTCCTCAAATTAATCTGTATAAGAGATTATATAAATACATATGTATATATTTATATATTACAATATAATATAATCTTACAATAAATATTTGGGGAAGGTGAACTAATAGCAAATCACTCCAACAAGGCCGTGATAATAGATCAAGGAGACAATTCTCTACAGCTTCAGTTTGAGTGTACTGTGATTGATTACAGCACAGCGGACAGGTTAATTACAAAAGTGTGGATGATCAAGAAACAGAACACTGAAGAGTCCCCCTACAAAAGAGATGGAGTCTCCCTAACTTGCTAACTTTACTATACGCTATAATAACTGTCAAGACAATGTGCAGTGAGGATAGAATTATGTGCAGCTAGGGCTGGGGAACAGGTGAGAGAGCTAGAGTCTCAGACAAGGGTCTAATAAAGTTCAGCACCCTCTCTTTCTATAACAATATATTAATAGGAAAAATTATATGTAACTGTTTGGTGGGTTGAGAATAAGAATGAATGAGTGGTTGAATCCTTGCTGACAGTTTAATGACCTTCACTACTCTCTTTTAATTTTAGGAATGTTAATAGTACAAATTTTATAAGGTTTTTGTGAGTGTGTGTAACTACAACTGCTCTGATGTTGAGATGACAATGATGGCCATGTCATGCCTGGGAGACAGTGTACCAAAACATATAAACAGAAATGATAAATCCACTTGAGTATAGTTTTGCTGCTAGTGTTGTTAAATAAAAAGTAATATCCTTTATTCATCAATCCTAGTTAAACATTAAAGTGCCCTCATCTTTCTTACAACGCCCTTTCTATTCTTTCACCCCATGTTCATCTAAATTACTCTGATGAGTTCATCTTTAAGCTCAAGACATTTACTTTTTTTGCTTTTTTATATTTTTCCCATTTTTAATTGAAAATATTATTCTCTCATTCAACACATCCCAAACACAGTTTCCCCTCCCTCCACTCTCCTGGGTCTTCTGCCATCCCTCTCCCTGAGATCCACTCTCACTCTGTTTTCTCTTCAGAAAAGAGCAGGTCTCCAACAGTCAACAGCCAAACAGGACAAAACAACATACATTAACACAAGGCAAGGACACTCATATCAAGGCTGGACAAGGCACCCCAATAAGAGGAAAAGAGTGTAAAGAGCAGGCAAAAACAGTCAAAGATACACCTGCCTGTAGCTTGTGTTTTCCTGCCTGGCCCACAGTCAGAACAAATCTCTGTCACCCGCCAGTCCCACAGCTGCTCAGACCCAACCAAGTAAACACAGAGAATTATATTGCTTACAAACTGTATGGCCGTGGCAGGCTTCTTGCTAACTGTCCTTATATCTTAAATTAACCCATTTCTATAAATCTATACCTTGCCACGTGGCTCATGGCTTACCAGCATCTTCACATGCTGCTTGTCGTGGCGGTGGCTGGCAGTGTCTCCCTGACTCAGCCCTCCACTTCCCAGAATTATTCTCCTCCTTGCCCCGCCTATACTTCCTCCTGCCTGGCTACCAGCCAATCAGTGTTTTATTTATTAACCAATCAGAGCAACACATTTGACATACAGAACACCCCACACCACCTGCCCCCACTGTTAGGCCTCCCACAAAAACAGCAAGCTAATAGCCATAACATGTTCGCAGAGGAGCTGGTGCAGACCTATGCAGCCCCATTACTTGCTGCTGAGTTTCTGTGAAGCCAAGTGAGCCCTATTAGTTGTTCCAGTGGGACAAATTCTCTTGGTGTCCTCCATCCCCTCTGACTACTACAATCTTTCCTACACTCTTCTGTAGGGTTCCCTGATCATCAAGTTGAGGGACCCAGTGGAGACCTCCAATTTAGACTCTGTACATGATTTCTGGCTGTGGGTTAGTGCATCCACTCCCAACAGCTGCCATCTGATGATGACAGGACAAGAGATTGATCTATGGATGTAGCAGACTAGCATTAATAATATTTTAATAATAATTTACTATCATCATCATCATCATCATCACCATCACCTTCATCATTATTAATTTTGGCAGTTGTGTTTGGTTCTACCCTAAGACTCCTAGCTATTCAGTCTCTGGTTCCTGTCCATCCAGTCAGTGTAAGGCATGGGTTCCCTCTCCTGGGATGGACCTCAAGTTAAAACAAACTTTGGTTGGCCACTCCCATATGTTCTGTGCCACCATTGCCCCAGCACATCCTCAGGCAGGGCAGATTGTGGGTAGAGGGTTTTGTGGCTTGGTTGGAGCCTAGGTTTCTCTTTCTGTAGCCTGAAGATCATCTCTCTGTGCCAAAGAGACTAGAATGTAGGGTGAGGGTTCCAAGCCCACAGCAGCTTGAGTTCTCTGCAGTTCATTGAGCTGAGTGGACGTTGTCCTTCACAATGGGGAGCCACTGCCAGATTTTGGAGAGCAACCTTCTGCCCTAGCATCATCCTGGGTCTTTTAGAAATCTCCATGGCAACTCCTCGGCCAACAATTCAGAGTAAGGATTGTCAGTTCAGACTTCATATCCTCCGTTACTAGGAGTCCTCACTAGGCATTCCAGAAAGTTTCAACTGAACTAGGTTTCCACATTACCCCACAAATGCCCCCCCATTCCAGATCTCTCTCTCTCTC
>CABHPR010151458.1:1208-31752 GCA_902168415.1 Peromyscus melanophrys | reverse complement strand
CTCTCTCTCTCTCTCTCTCTCTCTCTCTCTCTCTCCCCATCCCTCTCAACATAACCTCTCCCATCCCCATCTGTCCCCAGTCCATCTTCAGCAAGTTGTCCTTCTGGTATGGATATATGCCCAAGAGTGGTATAGCTTGGTCTTGAGGAATAATATCAAGTTCTTCATGAATTTGGGTGCTATCCTTGTTCAGGGGTTATGCTAATGTTCTCTGTATGATTCCAATTTTCCAATTTTAGTATGTGTGTTGCTGAACTGAGCACTACATTTGGAATTTCCAAATAACCTTTTTACTCTCACAAATATCCTGACTCAAAACACAATCTATTTTAGGCAATACAGATATAATTAATTGACATTACTTTTACAATATAAATATTAGCAATATTTTGTATCTCCCAAATATACATATATATATATATATATATATATATATATATATATATATACACTTTATTCTGATATATAAAACATTCTTCAAGATTGTCTTTGATTTGTTATATTTTGAAGATAAAATCACCAGTATAAAAAGAAGTCTTATGCTACAAATGGCAAAAGCCATCAGTAAAGCTAATTTCCATAGCTTTATAGCAAAAAAAAATATGTCCAAGACCTGGAATAATTTTGAAGATCTCTATTTCTGCATATTAATTTTCTTTACATTATCAAAAGATAAAATGCACTAATTTATAATCATGTTCAAGAAATTTGTTTTCCTGGGAAGTGATTAAAGTCAGAAACAGCTTTAAAGTAATCCTACAATCTGTACAATCTGGAATTTGTAAAAACCCACAAACTTCAAATAAAGTAAATATATATATATATAAAATTCAGTCTATGGCCTTAGGCTCATATGACAAATGTCAAAATGTTTTTGGGATAATGATTGCTGGTTAGTCCAATAGCATATGATCCCTAGTGTTGGCAGGACTGTTATATAAAACCACTTTTATTTGTCTTCTCTTTTTACTACTGTCACTCACTGCCTTTTGTAGCAATGGACACATGGACTTACAATGAAATTCTGGACATCTGTCACAGGCTCAAATGCTAACATGTCAAAACTTAGGTGCATTTGAGGAGAAAACATTCTGCAAACAAAAATTTTTTGTCTGTCCCTTTTCAATTAAAACATCCTAGATTATTTGCCAAAAACAAAACCAAAAACACTGTATTCCTTTCATGATGTCTAAATAAAATCTCAGAAGTAATTTAGACAAAGTGGATTTTCTCACATAAGTCATGATCAAAAGTGGCCTAAGAAAAATCTCTGACCTCATATTAATAATTATCTTTTTCCACATCTAATTAAGAATAAAGATGCTGGGTGGTGGTGGCACATGCCTTTAATCCCAGCACTCAGGGGTGAACCAGGTAGATCTCTGTGAGTTCAAGGCCATCCTGGTCTACAGAGCAAGATCCAGGACAGGCACTAAAAAAACTACACAGAGAAACCCTGTCTCAAAAAACAAAAACAAGAAATGAATAAAGATAGAATATGACAGAAATCCTTTTTTTGTGTCAGTGAAACATTTTAAAAATATTACAGACATGTAGAGAGTTTTCTCATTAAAGTAGTTCATTCTCATTCTCTCTCTCTCTCTCTCTCTCTCTCTCTCTCTCTCTCTCTCTCTCAGCTCTTCAATGTCATAGGGACTTAAACATAACTCTTCCTTATCATATGAAATGTATTGAAATTATGAAGATTAAGTCTAAGAAGAAATGAGAATAAGAATAAGAAAATCCTTCAAGGATTGAGTTTTATATTGAAAGTCAACAAAAGTTAAATATGAGTCTCTAAGAAATGAAGCTGACATTTCAAAAGTCAAACAAAGTGTTTCTTGTTTGGTATGAAGAGTCGTAGAAATTGATATCATGGTACAAGGCAGAAATGGAATTCTCCATTACAAGAGACTAACAAGTAATACATTTTATAATGTAGGAAAATGATCAAAGTTTATCTGAGAAAAATAAAATGCCTGACCTGAAAAGACAAATGAGGAAAGAACCTACTTGAGGTAGAAATGATTCTTAGCCACATCTAAAATTAAATCTGCTCAAGTATCCATAAAATAAAATAAAAAATTCTAAGCATACCAGTATACTTAAAAAAAACGAATTTCCATTTTTACCAGTAATGTCTGTAGATTATTGCAATACAATGATGAAATTTAGTTCTTCAGGATCCCATGAAAAACAAGATGACATAGGAAATTTGGTAAACTTCAATTATCTCTTAAAACCTAAATTGATTATTTAAGAAAAGTATAGGAAAAGATAAATAAAGTTGTGTTAATTATGGTACCCAGCAAGGTACAAAATGAAGTCTAAGTGGTTATTTTGAGCTATAAGTGGACAAACAAAACTCAGTTTTGTCACCCGCAACACCCTGGGGAGTTCCCCTAATCTTTTACCACTCAGGTGAAACTAGAATATGTAGTTTGAATGCAAAAAAGAACCTGCTGTGGGATGGTCTATATGTCAAACATGTTGCTTATTGGTCAATGAATAAAACACTGATTGGCCAGTGGTCAGGCAGGAAGAAGTATAGGCGGGACAAGGAGGAGAGAATTGTGGGAAGTGGAAGGCTGAGGAGACACTGCCAGCCGCCGCCAGGACAAGCAGCATGTGAAGATGTCGGTAAGCCACGAGCCATGTGGCAAGGTATAGATTTATAGAAATGGATTAATTTAAGATATAAGAACAGTTAGTAAGAAGCCTGCCACGGCCATACAGTTTGTAAGCAATATAATTCTCTGTGTTTACTTGGTTGGGTCTGAGCAGCTGTGGGACTGGCGGGTGACAGAGATGTCCTGACTGTGGGCCCGGTGGGAAAACTCTAGCTACAAGAACCCCAGGTTAAGTTAAGAAAAATAGAAAGTCTGAGGAAATTACTGGGACATGGGAATGGTAAGGGACTCTTTGAAATCTTCTTTGTTTCTCTTGCCAGCTGAGAGTCAAGATTCCATATCCTTAGCAAAACTTGCTCTGAAGTTTCTTAAATATAGTCAGTAGTTCCTTAAGGGGTAGCATTTGTCATATACTAAACACAGCTACCTTCCTTCCAGGCATGACTTCTTTTATAAACAGATACTGTTAGATAGCAATGTTAAAATAGCATTAAACAATGCTTAAGATCTGAGGATATGTAATCTTCCAGTGTGGTGGTTTTTCTTTTCAAGATATTTCTTTTCAAGATATTTTCTGGTAATCTCACAAATGAGACTATAAGATTATTTACCCCCGAGAACATTTTAACTCCATCCTCAATTCTTCTGAGCTACCTGTTAGCATGATTTAGCAGCTATAATCATACTCAACTCCTGGTAACCACCCTATTATCTTATATAAAGTTCTGTTAATGACTCTTTGAAATGCCCTCAGGAGTCACTAAAATAATCCGTGTGGCTCTTACGAAACAATTAAATTGGCTCTCTCGAGAAGTTAATATCCAAAGTTGAGTCCAATCTTTTCACTAAATACTTATTCTCTTTATTCATTCCTGTGTTTAAATTCATATTAAAGCATTCCCTCAATACACTTCAACACTGCTTGATAATGGCTTATTTCAATGCTTTTTTGTTTGTTTGTTCGTTTCTTATAATCAAAAATCCTGGCTTCACTTCAGTAGAGGTATAAGAAACACTAATTTTAGCATTTTCTGTCAAATACTATAAACGTTTGACAAGGAATTAAAATATTTCTAACTCTCACACCTTGTAAAACCTTTGTACAAATGCTTTATGCTATGTCTGCCACATCTGCATGTAAGTGTAGCTGGAATTTTCCTTGGGCCACAAGCCAGCACCCAAATAAAGACATGGAGACTTATAACTAATAATGAATGCTTGGCCTATGCTTAGGTTCTTTTAACTAAATTTAACCTGTTCATCTTATCAACATTTTGCCTTGGGGCTTTTTACCTTTCTTTCATTCTGTATGCCCTATGTTTCTGCTTCCTCTGCATCCGGATGGCTGGCCCCTGGCTTCTCCCTGGCTCCTTTTCTTTCTCCTGAGCCTAAATTCCTCCTCCTACTTACTCTCCCTGCCCAGAAGTTCTGCCCAAACCTTTCCCCTCAATACAGGCCATTCAGCTCTTTATTAAACCAATCGAGCACCTGAAGCAGGCAAAGTAAAACAGGAACACATCTTTACATAATTAAACAATTGCAACACATCTTTAAATAGTTAAACAAATATTCCACTACATAAATAAATGCAACACATTTTTACACAGTTGAACAAATGTAACACATCTTTGCATACTTCAATAAATATTCCTCAACACTTACCTCTTTATGTGAAGCTGTGGAACACCTCCCCACACCTCCCACCACACTTAAGTAACCTCTAAAAAATGAAATCAAATTATTTCAAGTGATAACTTTTCATGTTGTTATTTACCTTCCTACATAAGCAGCAAATATTATAAATCTTTGCAGGAAAGTGAATAGAAGAGATAAATGATTATTGGGTGGGATAAATAAGAGTAATGGGGAAGTAAATATTATTAAGATGTGTTTTATATAAAACATACACATATGTGATGAAACAAAACTCATTCTGTAAAATTCATATTATGAAATATTTTTAAATGGGGTTTTGTTGGTTAAACAGCGATGGAGGCATTGTTTAAATATAGTACACAGCTACATATTAAAAACAAAATATATTGTGGTATCTCTTTCCTTGTTCTCCCACTCTGTTCCTGATCCAGCTGGGACCTCCTGCTCCCCTAAGCTCTCTTTCCCTCAACCCTTGCCCTCCATTACCCCATCTCATATCCAGTTTGCTCATGTAGATCTCATCCATTTCTCTGTTGTTGGGTGATCTCTGCATCTTTCTTAGGGTCCTCTTTACTAGGTAGCCTCCCTGGAGTTGTGAGTTGCAGTCTGGTTATCCTTTGCTTTACTTCCACCATAAATGAAGACCCCATGGGAACAGGAAGAAGCAGAGTGCTAGAGAGGTCCCCAGAAATCCACAAAGATATCTTCAAAATAGACTACTGGCAATGACCTACTCACCTACTCTGGTGATCAGATGGCCAAACACCATAACTGTCATGATAAAACTCTCATCCAGTGACTGATGGAAGCAGATGCAGAGATCCATGACCAAGCCCCAAGTGGAGCTCCAGGAGTCCAATCAGCGAGAGAGAGGAGAGATTATATGAGCAAGAGATATTGAGACCATGATTGGAAAAAGCACAGGTACAAATAGCCAAACTAGTGGAAATACATGAACTGTGAACCAATAGCTGAGGAGCCCCCATGGAACTGGATGAGGCCCTCTGGATAAGTAAGACAGTCGAGTAGCTTGAATTATTTAGGAGGCCCCCCAGGCAGTGGGACCAGAACCTGTCCTTAGTGCATGAGCTGGCTTTTTGGAACCTAGGGCCTATGCTGAGACATTTCACTCAGCCTTGGTGCAGGGAGGAGGGGACTGGACCTGCCTCAACTGAATCTACCAGGCTGAGCTGAATCCCCAGGGGAGACCTTGAGACCTTGCCTTGGAGAAGGTGGGAATCAGGGGTGGATTGGGGGTGAAGGATGGGGATGGTGGGAGGAGGGAGGACAGGGGACTCCATGGCTAATATGTGAAATTAAATTAATTATAAAATAAAAATAAAAAAACAAAATATAGCATTCCTTCTGTTTCCTTGTAAGTCTTTTTTCAAATCAACATATGAAAAAAATCATTTAATACTTGTCTTTCTGAATCTGGATTACTCACCATGTCTATACTTTGTCAATACTACCTCTCACTGTACAACAATTCTTTTTGACAAGACTTTTAGTTTGTTTGCCAATTTATTTGTATAATTAGGAATTTATGTTTGGTTCTTGTTTTTGGTGTGGTGTGGTGTGGTGTGTGTGTGTGTGTGTGTGTGTGTGTGTGTGTGTCTGTCTGTCTGCCTGCCTGTCTGTCTATTTGGCATCTTCAAAAATAGAGTTTCTGTCAAATTCTGGATTGAAAACAAGAGCAATGGTAGTGCCCTATAGTGTTTAGAAAGGTCTATGAGACCACAGTACCCAACAACTCTAAAAATCCTAATTCATTCCTGCCTCTGGGCTTAGCCTATTGTGGCTCTTAGGAACATAGTTGTCCTGGTATATGGTAACTTCATTTAAAATATCTCTGTGTGTATTTATTTATCTAGTCCTTCATAAAACTTGACAATGATCTTAAAAATAGTCCTCTCTATTTCCTGGTCCACATAAAGTAAACATTTCATGCAGAGTTCTGGAACTCCTCATTATCATGGCCATTCTTTCCATAGTATTGAGCCACAATATCACTGGTTTGTGGCTAAGAGTAGAAACTTGCTTTTAAGAACTTGACAGCATTGCTGGATATGAGGATGACAGGAGTTTAGGAATATTAACCCTGTCTCTGAACACTTTTTGTTTTCCTGTTTTGTTAATAGAACTGGGTTTTTCCATATAATATATTTTAGTCAGTTTTTTCCCTCTCCCAACTCCTCCCAGATTCACCCCTCCCCCTCAGCCCACCCTGTAGTCAGATGTTTCTCAGATCCCACCAAGCCCCCATAGTCCCATGGCTCATTTACAGAATAATCACTCAAAAGCTTTTATTAATTATAACTGCTAGGCCATTAGCTCAGGCTTAATACTGACTAGCTCTTACACTTATTTTTTTAAAGATTTATTTATTTATTTATTTATTTATTTATTTATTTATTTATTTATTTATTATGTATACAGCATATGTGACTGCAGGTCAGAAGAGGGTACCAGATCTCATTACAGATGGTTGTGAGCCACCATGTGGTTGCTGGGAATTGAACTCAGGACCTCTGGAAGAACAGTCAGTGCTCTTAACCTCTGAGCCATCTCTCCAGCCCCTCTTACACTTAAATTAACCCATAATTCTTATCTATGTTTAGCCACATGGCTAGGTAACATTTCTCAGTTCTGCCTTGTCATCTTGCTTCCTCTGTGTCTGGCTGGCAACTCCTGACTCAGCCTTCCTTGTCCCAGAGTTCTCTTTGTCTGCTTATCCCACTTATACTTTCTGCCTGGGTACTGGCCAATCAGTGTTTTTATTTATCAACCAATCAGAGCAACACATATTCACAGCATACAGAACAATATCCCACAGCACTTTTCCTTTTCTGTCTAGTCAAAAAGGAAGGTTTTAACTTTAGCAAAGTAAAACTTATACATATAACGAAACAGTTATCAAGCAAGAACTATAGTTACAATATCTAGTCTAGTTACAATATCTATAACTATAGTTACAATATCTATCTGGTATTTGGCAAAATTAAAGAAAATATTCCATCATCTATCCTATATTTGTGAGTCTAAAGTTTCATATCTAATTTATCTTCTATCATAACTAAGGAAAATTACAATTATAACTATCTAGTCTTCAACTACATCAAAGGCCTCAGAAGAACATAATATTACCTACCTTAACTGTAAGCAATTTCCAAAAATCTAGAATGACAGAGACAGCTGGCTACTCTTGGGGCATCCATATTCAGCCTATAGACCTAGAGTCTCTCAGTTGCTTCTCTCTGTGTCCTGTAGACTGTCTGTCAGTTTCTTCTGTGAGGCAAGAACCTGAAGGACCATCTTGCCTTGCAAAATTCAGTGGTCATCTTTTTATGGGTCCTGCATGTCCATTAATACAGTATACTGTCAAGCAGTTGATGCAAAGGTACTATTTTGACCAGTGGCTAACTTTTGCCACAAAGAAAGCAAGCTCCATAAAGAGTTTCTTCAATGCCCATTATCTTCTTTAAAGTAGATTGGTACTGCCAGGAGCAGACATGTCTCAATGCACAGAAAGTCAAATTTCTTAAAACATTTTAAATGCCATACTCTGTAGGTCTTTGAAGAGTTTGAAGACTACCTACATAATTAAATTATATTTATGTATATCTAGAAAACTTAACTAACATAACTATAAGTGTGATTATCATAGATGACTAATTATTAATCTGTACTTTTTAATTATACATTACAATTTTAAATGAGTTGCTTAAACAATACTTTAAACAAGAGTAGAAATATACATGCAGTATAACAAAATTAAATTTGTATCAATAAACTAAAATTTATAGCAATGTAAAACATTTTTAAAAAGTTGCTTTTTAAAAGTAGATTCAATAATCTACCCTTTCATCCTATCATATCTATATCCTATCCCCATTATATTTTATAAAGATATGGACTATCAATTTGTAATCAATCTCTAACAAAGACAAATATCCATAATTCATTTTGTGGGAATGTGTCCCGTGGCCTGCTTATAGAATAATCATTCAGAAGCTTATATTAATTATAACTACCCAGCTATTGGTTCAGGCTTATTACTGACTAGCTCTTACACTTAAATTAACCTATAATTCTTATCTATGTTTGCCACATGGCTTGGTACCTTTTCTCAGTTCTGCCTTGTCATCTTGCTTCCTCTGTGTCTGGCTGGCAACTCCTGACTCAGCCTTCCTCGTCCCAGAGTTCTCTTTGTCTGCTTATGCCACCTATACTTCCTGCCTGGCTACTGACCAATCAGCATTTTATTTATCAACCAATCAGAGCAACACATATTCATACAGAACAATATCCCAGAGCACACCCCACTCCTTACCATTTCTTGAGACAAATAGTCTACAAAAACTCCATTAACTTTGTTTTGTGTTGGCCATCTACTGCTAGCGCCTATGCTGATGTTTGGATAATGTACCTAGGGAGTTCTCAATGGAGAAAACAAATGTGTCTGTTTCCGTGTGTTTAGAGAACAATTTAAGAAAGAATGTCCCAAACTCCAATATCCCTGGCCTGCCATGCCCTAAATAGGTCCTCTAAATTTTGAGTGTCTGCTTGGCTAGAGTCCTTTTCTCTGAGCCACAGTGGCCTGGAATATGATATGATGGTTTGAATGAGAAATGTCCACCACATGCTTGTTAACACTTGTTTCACTGTTCTTGGCACTTTTAAAGAAGATTCTGGAACTTTAGGAGATGAAGCCTTACTCTAGAAAGTATGGCACTAGAGGCACTTTTAAGATGTGCTGTTCTCTCTCTCTCTCTGCTTCCTGTCTTCAGTTGAAATGTGATTGTTGTGCTTTGTGAGTGACAGGACAGCACCATGCCCCTGCTCCATGACTTCAGTATCATAGTAGACTGCTTGTCTTCTGGACCTGTAAGCCAAAATAAACCCTTCCTTCCCTAACTTGCTTTTGTCATAATATTAGATGACATTAACAGAAAAGTAAGTTGTTGCTGTGGGATGTTCTATATGGCAAATGTGTTGCTCTGATTGGTTAATAAGTAAAACGCTGATTGGCCAGTAGCCAGGCAGGAAGTATAGGCTGGACTAACAGAGAGGAGAACTAAGGGAACAGGAAGGCAGAGAGAGAGAGAGAGAACTGTGAGCCGCCACCATGACAAGCGAGATGTAAGGTACCAGTAAGCCACGAGCCACGTAGCAACTTATAGATTACATTATAGATTACAACTATACATTACAACAAAGAGAATCTCTATGTAGCTTTCCTGGAACTGCTTTACCAAAAGGTTTGGGTTGTAGTTTACTGTAGACAAATTTCTAAATGGTCTTATTAATAGAAAACACAGAGTCAGATATAGGAGTGAAAACCTTAGAGAGATCAGAGGAATAGGAACAGCCACATGCTCACCTCACCTCACCAACTCTGCAGTTTCCAAAAGTGAGCTACTTCCTGTCTACCCATGCCTATATGCCTTGCTGTTCTGCCATCTGATTTGCTCTCTCTGTCCAGCTACATCACTTCCTTTTCTTACCCAGCTCTGTCACTTCCTGTCTATCTGTACAGACCTCCAGACCTCCATGGTTAACTACTGGTGGAATTTAAGGTATGTGCCACCACGCCTGGTTCTGTTCCCAGTGTGGCCTTGCACTTACATAGATCCAGACAGTCCCTGCCTCCCAAGTGATAGGATTAAAGGCATGTGCTAACATTGCATGACTTTTGTGTTTACTTATAATGGTTGGCTTTTTCCTCTGATCTCTAGGCAAGCTTTATTTATTAGAGCACAAATAAAATATCGCCACAGTTTATTGATGGAGAGTTTGTGAGGGATTTGGTAGATGAATTGGAAGGATAACTGGATTCCTTTATTTAATGGTGGTTATTCTGATTAAATAAGCAAGGCCTAAGACATTCCCATGGCTTCCTGATTCTAAGTAATGACAATGAGATATAACAGAGTATAAATAGTTCCATAGACTTTGCTACTTCCTCTTATTTCCCTGTGATAACCCAGTGTTGTGCTTCTCAAATTTTTCATTAATGTCAGATTATCAGATGTTATCACCAAAGACTCCCAATTGTTTATGCCATGTTTCCATCTCCATCACCACATTGTAGCTTGCTATTCCTACCTTAATTCTTAACCCACATGGCTTAGCTATGGTCAATTTTAATGCCAAATTGAGAACAGCATGCCAAGTATGCACATGTGGTATAAATATAGTCAAGTACTATATATGCATGTTTCACTAAATTCAGTATTATTAAATTATAGTGCTTTGGTAATTGGAAAATTGATGATTTACACATACATATGCTTTTAACTGGAATTTTTCTCTTAACATTGAATATTTAAAGTGAAAGTATTATGTTTTCAAATAGACTTTTTTCCACATCTGATGTGATCTTTTTTACACCTGCAAATGCTTCTAGAGATACCTCAATGGAGGAGGGATGAAGAACTGGGAAGAGCTGGGTATTCGAATTGCTGCCTCATCCACACTATGCTTAATAAATAGAGGCTAAGTGCTAGGACAGTGGCATCACATGCTAAGAAGTAATGATTATGAAATGAGAATAAAATGAGTATGACCACATAATGTGCTTAGGAATGCAGGCAAGTAGACTGATTAATGTCTCTTTGACAGTATTATCTCATAAGCTTTCCCTCATTTCCGTGTCATAGTCCTCACAGGCATGACACTACAATTTTGTTTGTTTCTGCTACAAAGCACACGTACTCATGAATAAGCCTGTTTTAGTAAAATATATATATTGTATATATATATATGCATGTATATATGCCATTCTTGTCTCTATTCTTGACTAACAAGAAATGTGCCTTAAAGCCAATTGTATTTCGACTGTTGATAGTAAAATACACATTATATTTGAAATCTTAGATGTGTGTCAGTCATTGAATTCAACCAGATATATAAAAGGAAGAGGAGATAGAAACAGGACATTAGAGATATTTTAAGAACTTCCCATAATGATTCCATTCATTATGTGAATAATCATAAAATGTGAGTTCAGAATTGATTCTGGAAAAATGAATAATCATAAATCATTAGTGAGCTTCAAACAACAGACTTATCTGAAGCATACTCACTAGTCCAAGCTTATATTTATTTTCAGCTCAGTCCTCTTGGGGACTCAGTGCCTAGAATACTCATTTTCTTTACATCATCTCTACATATAAAGTGTGAACTTCCTACTGTAAAGTGCAGGGTGAGCAAAGGAAGCTAATTGTGGTGAAATGCTCCCTAACCTCCTCCTAACATTTATTCAGATTTTTACACAGTCCTCCAAAGTCTAAGACAAGAAGAGTAATAATTAGTCCTACTAAGTACATTGACAAATTCCATTTTATCCTCAGCTACATAACAGAAACCTGTTTCAAAAAACACAAAACATAATAACTAATGCAAAACAAATGCATGATACATTATTACATTAGGACTTCGAGAGTACTCATAGAAATTATTCTTAATTTAATTATTATATTAACAACAACTCCCCCCAAGAATTTTATTGGTATCTAGAAAACAACTTAACCATGAACCATGGGAAAAATCCTAAAAGGGCTTCAGTGATAATAATAAGCACTTCCTTAAAATTTGTCTCACAAAGTTAGTATCTAAAGTTTGAAAAACTTTCACATTCACAATATCAACAATGGTTGGATATTCCATCCCTTGGCAAAACTGTGACAATCACATTATTTTTAGTTCTAAAATTACCAGTGAATTCATATTCAAATTGGTTTACATGCAATTTACATAAAATACAGGGTTTCAAATGAGTACTATGACCAGCTATTGAAATGTTGATATTTAATTTAGGCTTGTATCATTAAGTAGAATTAAAGGCCATTCATTACACTGGCATGAAAGTTAAGAAAGAAAATTATGCTGCAGCTAACCACCATTGGGGATGTTTTCCTTTGGCTTAAACAAAGAAAAAATGTTTGCACTTCCTCTCAACAAAGAAGCTATCTGTAAAACAAAGGTATAACTACTAGACTGGATGTTTTTACAATAGTCTTAATATTTAAAAGCATGAATAGGAATTCAATGAATCCTAATTATAAGCTAGGTTCTCAATTACTTAAAGGTCATATTGTTTTATAGAGCTGCCTGAGGGGAATCACACTGTCAATAAAAAGATACTTAAAGCAGGGAAGAAAAATAACATTTGGTTGAAGGCACTGATTCATTTTACTTTGAAAAGTGTGTCTTCTTTTTTCAATGGCCCGAGGCTACTGAATATTGTTTCTGACAGTCAACTGCCACCTAGCTCTGCTGTCTAGGTCTCCAGCAGCTTTGCAAGCTCAAATTCTAATGTTTGCCTTGAGAAACAACTGCATGTGTACTTCTTTACATGTACATCTTTTATCTCAAAACAAGATAGAGACCAGCAAAGTTTCATAATATATTTAAGGGTCATAATGAGCTTAAAACAAAACAGAACAAAATTAAAACAGAACATTTGAACATGAAACCATAAATAAATTATATCATATTCAAATCACAATTTCAATTTTATTGTTATTTCACCTTGAAATTATTAAAAGGTAGTCAATATCAAAAACACTGAAGTCCATGTCTTTATACAGTTTCAAGAGTATAAAATAGAACTCCTAAGTAAATATAAGGGTTTTAGTTGGTATTTTCAAAAAGATATATTTATATTTATGTTATTTGTGTAAGTGTTGCATGAATGTTAAGGCACCATGCGTTTGCCTGGTGCCATTGGAGGCCATGAGAGAGCATCAAATCCCCTGTAGTTCATTATAGTTGGCCATGTAATATCCTAACTAAGTGCTGAAACTAAACTTATCCTCTGCAACCACAGCAAGGACATTTAAATGCAGAAGTTTCCAGTTCTGTAGTCACTAGGGTTTTATTTTACATGTAAACCCTTTATACTGACCATGAGAATTTGAGTTTTAGAAGAAAATATTCTCCCCATTACTATAGAACAGCACTGCCAGACATTTGCATTTGACCTATTTACATACTTAGCTTTAACATATTGTAAAGTCCCATTTTATATTTTAATTAAAAGCATTTAAATAGATTTATTCAAAGGGAAAGTTAGTTGCTATTTTTAACAAATATGACATATTTCCATTAAAATTCAACAAAAATAACTGGGAATGTTATATTATAGTTTATTATTTACCATTTAATCTTATGAAAGAGATCTAAAGAAGTTGTATATTAACTTTGTACATATTACTATTTTATGACACTGATATATAAATAAAATCATCCCCAGAGTTTAAAAAGTATTTAAAATTATGTTTATTCAAGGATAGGTGGATAATAGAACCTTATTTACATTATTATGCACATCATTTTTGTGTAAAATATAATATTCTCAGGTTGTGATATTAGGTGATTCTTGTAAACTGAGAAAAATGGGCATTGAAAACTTGGAAGTAGAGTTTATAAAGTTAACCTTGGTAATAAAGTATATCTGCATTTCTTTAACCTCCCCACACATTTCTTTGAAAATCTGCCATGATTCTTCTGCTTTTTTTAATTAGTATGGATATGTGGTGGCCTAATTTCTGTGTGACATAATTTTGATGATATTGAAAGGCTAAGTGAAAATTGCACAACAAAATTCTGAGTCTAAAATTAATGTGCCCAGCTAAAGAGCAACTGTTTGGAGGCAGATAGAAAGAAATACAAAATATACCAATGCCTGTAGAGGCCTCTTTCTTCACAGATGTATGGTTGTGTAACAGATGGCAAACATGATAAATGTCTAGAGTATAAATGGTTAATTCCCAAAGCAATTTTAACATTTTCTATTGTAGGTCAAAGTGGAATTCCTCTTCTGCCCTCTCAAAAGTTCTCTAAAGTAAACTGGCAAAGATCAAATAAAAAAAAAGTAAACAAATTCATTAACATGAAATAAGGGAAAACTGCATTCCAGTTGGGGACATTGCAATAATTTGATCACATATCTTAATAACTGTATTCAGGAATCTATGACTCACTTTTCTGAAAGCGATAGGAAACTTCCAGAAAGAACATTCCTGAAAAAAGAAGAGTCTCTTTGGTAACGGGGTTCCAACTATGTGTGTCTCTAGTCTGTGTTCTTTACAAGATACATTCCACAGTTGCTGGTGAAGATGAATCAACTCTACTCTCCTTTACAGCCTGGTTTTATTACAGATAAGGGAAGTGAAATTAGACAGCATTTCTTTGTAAGTGGGATTAAAGGTACAAGAATAGACTCAGGGATCCGTGCTGAAGAAAAGGCAGAAATGTAATCTCAGCAACAAGAGGGGAAGTGGGCACAAAATCCTACCTTTTACCATGAAGTTATTTACAACAGATATCTGATAGGAAAGGGGATATCCACTTTCTCTAATGGAATGACATTGAGTATATATATGAACCACAATAGAGGACAGGCCACATGCCCAGGAATAGTTTCTTTCTTTTTTGTTTGTTTTTTATTTTATTTTGTTTTACTGTAGTTTTTAAAGATAGCATGAATGTAGGTGGGGAAGGAGTTGGGGAAGAAATGGAAGAAGTTTGGGGAGAGGAAAGAATATGATTAAAATATATTGTATGAAGTAATTAAAAGCCAATAAATGCAGGGGTAGAAAGATAAAATTAAGGTTGCAGATAAAATTATCTTAATGACTTTTAAAGAATTTGTTTAGATTAAATTGCTAACTTTCATTTACTAATGTACTTAAAATCATTATATTTGGGAGGTCTGAAATTTAAGTTCCTAATTAAATAATTAAAAAAATAGATGTCTTAAAAATAACATTTTGGTCTTGAGGAATCAAGGAGTTTCACATCTTCTTTAAGTTTATGAGTACAGTGCCACTATTTTATCTGGAAGACGTCTTTTTGTAGTAGTCCTACTCACGTTTCGGCTTTCACAATCTTTCCACCCCTGTCTTCTAAGGGATGTGACATAGATGTCCCATTTAGGGCTAATCACTCCACGGTCACTTTGACTAGTCGTGAGTCTCCACATTGATTGCCATCTGCTGCACAAAGAAGCTTCTCTCTCTCTCTCTCTCTTTTTTTTAATGCCGAATGCCGTTTATTGAAGGAGGGAGGAGGTCTTAAATACAGACTTGCAGCACAATGGTAAAACCCCAGAGGTCAGAAGTTCGCTACTGATGTTGTACAATCTTGCATCTAATCTGTTAACGCCCAATATGCAAGATACACAGATAAGGAACTTTCCTTAAGCATTCAGGGGGGTGGAACCCGACAGGAAATTAGCATAGGGAGGATATCAACGTCAAGGTCAGCAAGCAAGGCAACAGTTACCCAAAATGGGGGCCAGGGCCCTACAGATGGGAGGTGAGAGCTGTACTAATCTATGTGCATATGGAGAAGACAGTTTGATAATATCATCAATAACCAAAACCATCATAAGTTCTTTCCTAGGCTTAAGACCTCACAACCGTGGTGATCTCCACATAACATGAAATCATTTAGAAGTGATAGTCTTCTTAGCTTAGAATCTTGAAACATTGTCAAGATTTTCATCTCCAAAACAAAAGTGACCATTCAAAGGAGTAACTACATCTTACAAGGTAAAGTAGAATTATATAAAGAATGAGATGAGATAGAAACTTGGGTTACAACTTATCAAGTTTGTTCCTATGGCAGTCTTGCAAAACTATATGTTCAAGCTATTTTCCTATAAAGTAAGGATAGTTTTTGGCAGGATAAGATTCAGAAGAAATTATCTCATAAAATGTTACTATGCAGTTATTTTGTGCAATCATGAATTAACTTCCATCCCATTAATTCATACAAAAAGGATGGTATTACTTATAAAAGATTTCTTCATTTCTAACATTTTTCTAATCTTTTATCTATTACTTTTGTCCCTCCAGATGAAATAAACTATATTTAAAGTAAGATATCCAGTAGTGAGCCATCACCTGCAGCACCATATCATGTAATTTTTAATGCCTCATGATCTGGTGTTCTTTTGTCTCATTGTGTCCCATATTATTATCAGACTATGCATATTTCATATTCACCTGGTTTTCATTGGTTTCTCATATTTACCACACCAAAGCAATTCTTTTACATTAAATCCAACTCCAATTTGTTTCATTATAATTCAAACTAGTAGACTTATAAATACATTTTGCGGCTATCAATGAAAACCCCATTTTTAATGCAACACTGTGATTATTAGATTACACATTACTGTCAGTACTCTAAGCACAAGTCTTTATGTGCATGAAAGATTTTGCAATGTGTTCTATTATGTGCATTATATATATAATACATATATGTCTACCTTATATTTAATGCATGTTTTTGTAGACTCTAAGTATTTTCAATAGCACATGCTGTACAATACAGCCAAAACAATGCGCATCATAATATTAGCAATGTAGAGAACTCTCAAGAAAAAAAAAATCACTGACTTTATTATAACAGACTTTATTAGGTGGCATAATTGTGCTCTGAGTGTGTTTAAATTTCCTTATATAATCTATAAAAATAAAGTTCTTTATATATTCTAGATGTCAATCCACTCTCCGATGTATAATTAGGAAGGATTTTTCCTCATTCTATGCAATGTCTTCAGTCAACTGTTTCTTTAAAACTACAAGAACTTCTTAATTTCATATAGTCTCCTTTTTGAATTCCTGGAATTACTCTTGAGCTATTGGGGGTCTGTCAAAACATGGTTCAGGAAAGGAGTCATGGGAGGAGAGCTCTGAGTGCTTGTGAAATGTACTCCAACAGAACAACATAAGAATATTGTGATCCCAGTTTATTCCAAACATGAAATTGTTCTCGTAATGTGTTTTCTTGCTCTTCCCAGGTAGAGCAGATCCAATTAAATGTGTGTATGCCCCTATGGAAAACCACGTTTTGCCATGTGCTTTGTCCTTGTGATTGAACACTTCACACATGTGATTCTTCTTACCCCTCAGAGTATAAACTGATGCTCTAATTCAATATTGCTATGGCATTAGATTTTATTCTGCTTCATTTCTTGGCGGCATTCTCCCAGGCTCCACTACCTCTAGAGAGGTGACAGGAGTCCTTTTTAGAAAATTCTTGCCTAGAGCTATATCTTGAAGTGTTTTTCCTATCTTTTTAACTGTATGAGAGTCCCGTGTCTCACCTTAAAATCCTTGAACCATTTTAATGCCTTTATTCTCTCCAATGGGTTGAGCATATTTGACGCCACCCAGCCAATTCATTTCCACTTGGATTGAGTTTACTGAGATATGCATTGATCATAAATTGAGAAATCTCAGTCATCTTAGAAGAACAACTTTTAGAATGTATGCTTACTCTATATTCATGGGTATAAAACTGGTAATTTTGAAAATTTCAGGCCCCTAAAAGAACAGAATTAAAGAATAATTCACCCACCTAGGAATAGCAGTTTAAATTCTTAGAAAAGTGTGACAAAAACAGCTAAGTAATTTATAAACTGTACGATAGGCACTTATGTTGTTTCCTTTTGCTTATAAGTTTAATATCTAGTTATATAAATGAAAATAGACCATATGGCTTCTGTAGCACATTTCCAAAATATTTAAATTAAATATATAGCATATATAAATATATACGTATATGTATATGCAAATACATATATGTGTGAATATATCTATATTATTTTACAATCCACATAGTGAGTTAAAATTTTTTTTAAAAAATGATGTTTCAAAGGTGTCAACTTCTTTTGTTGAAACTTCAAATGATTCAGGCACTGTTCTTGAGTGGTGACACAAGAAAAGGAGAAAAGATCATTGACTTGCTGGTGGCATTAATTAAATAAATATGAACACTTTAGTGCATTATTTCTATTTTCAAATAAGTTCACCGTCCATAGAGAGGGAAATGTAGTTTCGTTATAATATCCCAGTTTTTACATTACTATAAACCAACTGTATCACTTTTTTGCTTTGTTTTCTTTGGGAAATTATATCCCAAAACAGATAAACAGGGGTCTGAAATTTTATTAATTAAGATAATTATATATCAATATAGTATATCTTATGGTAATATTAAATATTGTTTTAATTATTACTTATGGTAGGATTAAAATACCTTTGAGATTAGATAAAATTTTCAACCAGAGGAAGAAAACCAATCCAATAAAGGGAATACATTAAAGAAAGTTGAGGGAGTTGTAAAAATATACATCGTATACTATGAAAATTTATTCATGAAAGACATGGCTAACATGTGGAATATTATGTCATGTTTATGGAGAGGAGACAAAATGCTTATTATTATATTGATAATAATAATGTTTACAAATTGATAAAAGATCAATCAAAAAGATATTCTCATCTGGGCATGAATATATTTAAAATTGTAAATTCAAGAGTTCTGAAGAGACCAGAATTTTTCTTATAGCATAATATGGAATGTACATTCTAGAAGGGAGTTTTTAAGCCAAAATTTATTGATGTATTAAATGATGCACAAGTTTAGATCCATTTGATGAAATTTTATTTTGTGAATGTGAAATTATATTACTTGCACATTTGTTTGAATGGATTACAACTGTAGCAACTGGCTGAATCTTTGTGCCTCTAGCATACAATTGTGTAAATTGCTGTTTGACCCTTAAATTTGAGTTAATTCACTATATAGGGCACTTTTGAAATGGCAAAGGTTAGGGAATGCTACTGAAAATTACAGAGTAATTAATTTATATGTCAGGTATTGCTACTATTTTTTTTTTTAGATTGTTGTTTGCTTCCCCTGTTTCTGTCTGTCCAGCTTGATCCTTAATGTAATTCTGGCAATTATAGGAATATCTCTTCATTTATTATTTTGCATTTACCCTAATAACCACTACCTTTTAACTATTCTTTTCTTTCATTCTGTTTAAAGTCTTTTATTTCTTTTTCTTTTTAATCCTTGTCAAACATTAATTATTCTAACTTTTTTGAAATAAAATTAATATAATATAAATTATTATTTTGGGATATTTCAAGTATATAGTTCAGAAAATTTTGCTTGAAACTCAGTGACAGCAAATGCTTATTGACTGGACTGATGACTTTTTACACTTGATCTATGCTTTGATCCTTATGTAACATTCTAATTCAGATGCTGTTTTGTGATGGGCTTAAAGAGAGCGAGAGAAAGAGAAAGAACGTAACATTGGATGGGTAGGGAACTGAGGGAATATTGGAGAAGCTTTGGGATGAGATAAATATGATCAAAATACATTGTATGAAATTATCAAAAATTTATAAAGAAATTATAAAAAATACTTATTGCAATATACACAGTAAAACTAATTTAAAGGCCAAGTTATTCTCTTCCAACGTTATGAGATAATGTGTCTTGTATTTGTTTTTATTTTATCTAATTGTGAAGGCACATTAATTAACTCTCAAATTAGGATTTGAAATTTTTTTAAAAAGGAAAAAAACAAAGAATCCATCATTTAATATTAGCCCACTTCTTTTAGATTTTTTTAAAGTCAAGAAATTACATAACATGGCATGATTTTGCTTAGGTCAGAGTTCTCTAGCTTGCTTTTTCTCTCTTTCCTCCTTTCTCTCCTCTCCTCTTCTCTTCTCTCTGTCTCTGTCTCTGTCTCTGTCTCTGTCTCTGTCTCTGTCTCTGTCTCTGTCTCTGTCTCTCTCTCTCTCTCTCTCTCTGGCTTGGCATTGAACTTAGGGCCTTGAAGGAGCTGTGTAAAGACTCTGTCACTGTGCCACTGCAGAACTGCATTAAGTTACTCTAATTCTCTCTGCTGTTTGCTGACTGACATCTTTGTAATCAATGACTGTTCTTTCCCCTGTAATTGTTTTTAATAATAAATTTAACAATCCTGTTTATCTATATTAAAATTTAAAGCAGTTTCTTAACTACAGAACAGCAATTTTTTTAAATATTACAAGTATTTTAATCAAGGAATGGGTATCTGTAAAAAGAAATATGTGACATTTTTTGAAATATACTTTTATTAAAAGGCTATTTTCAGGACTTTTTAATCCCTTTCAAGAACATTTAAAGAAACAATATAATGATGAATATTTCAGGATGATGATAAATTATATGAGACATTTCCTTATGTTATGATAAGAACATTGTGGTCCATAAAATAATGGCCATTTGTTTCACACATGACATTTAGTTTAGCTACTATATCTTATTGTCCTAGAAATATTTGCTAAAAATTCATACATTATCCACTTTGAACAAAATACTGGCCTTATTTAGTTAATTTTTTTCAGTTAAGTAGAAAAGTCATTGTTGCTGGAGAGCTTCTCCCCAGGTCTCACCAAGTCCCACAACCCACGTATAAAATAATCACTCAGACGCTTATATTACTTATAAACTGTATGGCCGTGGCAGGCTTCTTGCTAACTGTTCTTATATCTTAAACTAAACCATTTCTATAAATCTATACCTTGCCACATGGCTCGTGGCTTACCAGCATCTTTACATGCTGCTTGTCCTGGCGGTGGCTGGCAGTCTCCTCCTCCACCTTCTTGTTCCCTCAATTCTCCTCTCTGTTAGTCCGGCCTATACTTCTTTTCTGGCTACCAGCCAATCAGTGCTTTATTATTAACATATTTGTCATACAGAACATCCCACAGCAAGTCATACATTTGTTTATCTTCATTTTCTTTTGTTTTGTTTACCTTTATTTCTGCAAAGTTAGTTCTGACATCCTAATATGAACAGAAAATAGGGAATGTCTTTTAAGTTAGAACACACTTCAGATCTGCTGCTTTACCTAACTTTTCTGAGCATTGCAAAGCCTTATTTCATCTATTAGTCTCAAAGGTGAGACCAAATCTGAGTCCTTACCAAGTAACCTCAGTGTATACTCACTTACAGTTTGTCATTTGTCAGCAAAAATAAAATGCAAAGCTACATACTTAAGAACACACAGCACAATTTGAGGTGTCCTTAATATGCTGATAATTTTTAATGTAATGCCACAAAGAACATCATCCACATACCAAAGTGTTTATAACCTAAACATTATTAAAATTAAACATTTCTGATATAAAACAAACAATCAGTGAAAAGATAAGACAAGGTCTAAGACAATATTTGCAGATAAGTGTGCAAATGACTTACGCAAATACATAAAAAAACTTTAAAATTAAACATGATTGTTTTAAAACAGGCAAAATATTTCAGTAAACATCTTAGCAACAAGATAGACACTACAAAGAAGCATGCAAAAATATGCTCAATTTAATATGTTGCTAAAAAGTTGGAAATATTCAACCAGCAATGAGCTACTACTGCACATCTGGTAGAGTGGTTACATTGGAAAACAGTGATAATACTCAATGTTACCAAAGGTGTCAAAGAACAGAAATTCCTGTCCTTTGTTTCTCCAATTGCAATATGCTGCAGTCAATTTAGAAGACAGTTTGGTAACTTTTCTTATAAACTTATACATCATTTTTATCATATGATTCAACAGTTATATCTTTTGTATTTACCCAAATAAAAAAAACTTTTGTTCATATGCAAATTCTTCAGATGTAATTAAAGCTCCCTAGATTTAAAAGCAACAGATTTTTTGCTTATATTTATTGATTGAATAAATTGTGTACATGGATACAGCTGTGGTGGTATTGTGTTCCCCAAAATATTGTTTATGCTAATAAACTTATCTGGGGTCAGAGACAGAACAGCCACAATATGAAACAGAGGTTAGGCAGTGGTAGCATACGCCTTTAATCCTAGCATTCCAGAGACAGAAATCCCTCTGGATCTCTGTGAGTTCAAGGCCACATGGGAAACAGCCAGGCGTGGTGACCCACGCCTTTAATCCCAGAAAGCACGCCTTCAATCCCAGGGAGTGGTGGTAGAAAGCAGAAAGGTATATAAGGCGTGAGGACCAGAAACTAGAGGCATTTGCCCTAGAGAGACCTTTGGCCTGGAGAAGCATGTGGCTGGTTAAGCTTTCAGGCTTCTAGCAGCAGTTCAGCTGAGACCCATTCTGGATGAGGGCTCGGGGCATCCAGTCTGAGGAAACAAGACCAGCTGAGAATCCGGTGAGGTGAGATAGCTGTGGCTTATTCTGTCTCTCTGACCTTCCAGTGTTCACCCCAATACCTGGCTGAGGTTTGATTTTATTAATAAGAACTCGTTAAGACTCTTTAAGACTCATGCTACATACAGCATTATCCACTATTATATAATAAGATACAATTTCAAGGAAAGACATAAGAAAAGACATACATAATGCAAAGCATAATAAATTAATATGAATGGTAGATAATGGAAGTTTCCATATGTATGGCATACTAGGACAGGCACAAAATAGGAAAAAATGACCAGTTCTTTTCAAGGATTCTAGTGGATTAAAGAATGAATATTCAAAGAAAAATTAGAGATGCTTAGATTGTAGAAAGTATTCTACTGATACTATAATGATTATTCTCTCATTAACATTGATCAAAATATAGACAGCACAACACGGACAAGATTCCTTAAATTATGTTACCTGTTAACCTTCATGAATAATAATCCATGGACATTGACTCAACCATGGCCAGAAAAGCATTACACTAGTATAAGAGAGAAGTAATGATGTAAATATGGGAGAAACTGGGTGGTGGTAGTACAAAGGATTTCATTGTACTTTCCATACAATTGTCTCATAAACCTAAAACATTTTCTTTTTAAAAATTGACTTATCAAAAACAAATTATAATAGTAACAAAGAAAGATAGTTTTGCCACTGAGTGCCTTTGGTGGCTCTATGTAATATAAAATCACACAATCCTTTACAGGTTAGTCTGTTTTCTTTCACTCATCATTCCATTTCATTAACTACTGAACTTATAACAATACAGTACTTTTTAATGTTTATGGGCTAATAAAATGCTTATTATCTTCTATCCTCATTTTACTTTGATTTTCTTTTTTTCCCTTCTATTGAACATATTTTTTCTCATATAATATAATGGGATTACTGTTTCCCCTCCCTCTACTTCTCCCAGTTTCTCCCCATCTCCAGCCATTTGGATCCACCCCATTTCCAGTGGATCACACAGATCTTTCCCTACTAACTTCCCTTCCCTAACTTATTGCTTTATCCTATTCCCCAATTCCAGTAGGCATGCCATGAGATCCCACAGGCCACTCTAACGAGGGAAGCAAGTAGACTAACTGCTGACATTCACCTATCCCTCTTCTCCAAGTCCAGTCCCCAAGTCTCATCCCCAGCTCTTCAGCAGACCACCTGCTGCAGCCTCCCTTCTTTAGCCTGGCCTCATCTCCAGTGGATCATACAGTTCTTAGACTCCACACGCTCCTCCCACTCATTGCTTTATTCCAGCCCCCTACTCCAGCAGGCATTGCTGGGTGTATACATACCACTCCAGTCAGGGAAGCTGGTAGGCTACCTACAAATTATCTACTATCCTAACCTCTGAATTCCTTACTTTCAAATAATTGTGACTGTTAATTTATGCTATCCTTTCAAAAATACATTACTTTTAAGATACATGTTTATGCCTTCTACCCATTTACAGTTTTTCACTGGAGTTTTGCCATATCACTATAAATAGGAGGCTTATCATGGTCTGTGATATGTGATCATATAATATCATCCCTGCCCTTATTCCTTTTCTTCTCTTTATTCTCAGTCCAGGCAATTCACCCTCCACACTTCAGATAATTCAACTATAGTCCAGTCCATGGTTTCTGTGTCTTCTGATGTCCTTCTCCATTCTTATGCTAAATACCCACTTGTGTGCTCAAGTGTCACAGTCTGAGGAACTGAATCTCACTGCATTGTTTACACACAAGCTCAAAGGTTACCATTTTTATGTCATTCTATTTATGTGCATATATATGTGTGTGTGTGTGTGTGTGTGTAATATATGTTGCATATATTTTTCACTTTTTAATGTTATCTCAACTGACTGTTTTCACACATAGATTTAAAGCACAGTATTTCCATAGTATCCATTATAAAAATGTAATGTAACAATATTTCCTTCTAATTTTTGTTTTTATTTCTAGGAAGAGTATATCATGTTGAATATGTCCAAAGAAAATATGCTGCTAAATATAAAGTCCTATTAACTTGTTTCTCTTTTGGATTTGCTAATTTCAAGATTTTGATATAGTAACTTCATTGCAATAATTTTTGTTAGAATATTACAAAATAAAACAAAAGAACTGAGGAGATATTTACTTACAAATAAAGATATCCAAACACGTACTTGGATGTTTTAAATTTTATCTGAAAACAAATAATACATGCAACATTCTTCTATAAATTATTGAAAACGTTCTTTTAGTTTAACCATCTGAGAAACCAGTGTTTTATTAGAGAAAAGGCATTTATTGACATTTTTAGATATTTTATTTTTCCAGTGTGCACAATAATAATTTTCTAATAAGCCAACAACTACAATTAAGTAAAAGAGAATTTATATTCATAAAGTTTCATGTGGAAGTATATGCTTAGTTACTGTAGGTTTTGAGGCTCTGACTCCACCAGGTACCTTTCTCATACCAAAATTTCTACACCTAGAACAAAAATATAGCAAGTTGTTGATATATATTGTATAAACTACTGTCCCATTATTTAGTCTGTTATTTTGTCCGTTAATCCAGATTAATATTTATACTATCAAGATTTATAAAAATATAATCTTTAGTCCAGAAATGTAACTAGCATATCAAAATACTTTTAATTATACATAGTAAAGGTACAGGATATGTTTCAAAAATTGAAACATAGCAGCATTTGGTGAACTATCCCATAAGACAAGATTAATTTCAATAATGCTTCTGCTTTAAACATCATCCATATGTGTAAGATTAATCATGTTTTAGCTAGAAGCATTGTTGGAATGTTTGATGCATATTAATGTCCCAGCAGTTATGGTTATTTATCTTCATATTCAAAAGTTGTCACAGTCTCAGCATTAATAATGTGCAAATTTACAACTCTGCAAAGTATGCTATAATGCACATTTTCTAATAGGAAAAAGAATTCTTAAAGATACAATGTTAATCTCTTATGTAACATGGTTAAATGAATGTTTTTACACTATTTTACATCTTTCATAATATGCTAGTTTCAAGAAAATTCTCCTTACTGACACTAATGAAAATAAGCATAGTAAATAGGTTCAAAAAAAAAACAAATATTTTACTTATCTGAAGTTATCCTTACAATTAAACTGTAGAGCAATATTGTATCCAACTCATATATATGAAATGTTTAGTTCAATGTGTCCACACAATTTTCCTTTAATTTTATGTGAATATGACTGGTGTGTGTGTGTGTGTGTGTTTGTCCCTTGCCTTGTGTATGTAGTATGTTGTATAGGTTGTGGTATATGTACTCATTCATAAGGTTATATGTAGATGCACATGCATGTGTGTGCATATATGTACACATAGTGTGCCAATAAAATACTTGAATATCAGCATTCTGTTTCAAAAATAATTATATCACTCAAAAGAAAAGAATAGAGAAAACATAGTCTCTATTTTCTAAGCCATTAAATATGATAACTAGATTAATTCATTTATAGCTAATCACTAATAATTATCCTGTTTATTGAATGGTTATTATTTTTATTTTTATGTACATCTATATTGTGATATATATACATACATATGTATATATATGTATATGTATATATATATATATATATATGATGTAATAACATCCTTCCTGTATCATTTAGTGTTGCTCTTTGTATATGTTTTTACAGCAGGACACTTGGTGTTGGATGTTCAATCCAGGTGCTAATCCCTGCAGAAGGCTGATTCTCCCTTTCTCAACAGTCATCAGTATTCTGTTATCATTATATACACAAGAACTTTTGAGATTTCCCCTATCTAATCTTGGAATGTCAACTGATGTTGGCATTATTCACTTTTGTTTAGGCAACCATAAGGTTGAGATTTTCTGGGTGCATTTCACTGTCCTTTGTAGAAGACACAACAATACAGCAGACATCCTAGTCCTCCAGCTCTTAGAAACATTTGTCTCTTCTTCCATCATGTTCCTGGAGCCTTAGGTACAAAGGTTGTGTTGTAGATGTATCGGTTGAACACTGACACCCAATGGTCAGTTCTACGCATTTTTTATCAGTTATGATTTCTGTGGTGCTCTCCTTGTACTTCATAATGAAGGTTCAAAGACTATGGCTGAAAACTAAATGTATCTCTACATTATAAGAATAAATTTATAACGCATTTATGTAGCCAGAAGTTTTCCTGCATCCCATAGCCTCTCAGTCCCAAGTAAACACACAGAGGCTTATATTAATTACAGACTCTTTTGTCTATGGTTAGGCTTCTTGCTAGCTGGCTCTTTCACCTTAAATTAACCCATTTCTATTAATCTATGTGTTGCCACGTGGCCGTGGCATTACCAGTCTCCTGGCATCTTGTTGCTGCTTGGGCAGCAGGCAGGTATCTGTCTTGACTCTGCTCTTCCTCCCTGTATCTCTCTTGAATTTCCCACCTGGCTCTTATCCTGTCTTACCATAGGCCAAAGCAGCTTCATTTTAAACCAATAGTAGCAACACATATTCACAACACAGAGAAATATCATCCCAAAGCACATTTAGAAATTGTACTGGCTTAGAAAAGTAGCAGCAGTAGGTTCTCATCTAGCTTCCATGGACTCACTAGTTATAACTATTTGGGTGGGTTTACAGTACTAAGAATGAATACCCACCTAATGAAGTGGGCCTTAAGTGTAATTATACAGCTATTTATTTCCCCTACACTAGAAATGCCACTATTGAACCATGAAGAACATTTTGCAGTGGGTCATTGTTGTGTATCATAGATGTAACAGCTGTGTAGGGATACTGATTACTTTTCTAAACCAGGAAGCCTTAATCGCACCTTTAGTACTATGAGAGTTAGCCTCCAAGGACGAGTCATCCAGGTCAATTCCAGCTTAGGTCCTGCAAGTCCTATGTTTTCAATGTAAAATGTCCTCAGAAAAAGGGATTTACCTTCAAAAGATTTTATATATTTTTGTGATTATAATTACATTTCTCTCTTCCTTTCCTCCTTCCAAATTCTCCCTTATACCCATCCCTTTAAATAAATAATGTGATTAATTAAAGAATTGGAAATTTTTTGAAAAATAATAAAATATGATTGAATTCTTGTTCTTTGCCTTTTTAAAGATGTTTCCATGGCATATAAGATGATCTCATTTAAAGAATAATTTTCATTCTCCTGATGAGTAATTACATTCAGTGTGACATCATAATTTTATCAGATACTTTAGTAAGGTGGAATAAAGAATCTGTCTATATATTTTCAATTGATTTGACTAGCTTTTGCTTTGTGATGTTTTTGTTATAAAGTACTTGTTTTATGTGTTGAAAATATGTTTCCCATCTATGTTTTAACTTTTCATTCAATTAATTGTACATTTAGGGAACCACAGTTTCCTATGATACTGTGGTTCTTATCACAGTTTCTTACTTCTTTCTACCTCTATGGCTCTCTGTAGAAATAGTTAAAACTAGAACAAAATTAACCTGTATTTTCTTTATGATTTGCACTATTTATATATATATATTTATATTTATATTTATATATATAAGAATATATGACAGTGTATCTATAAGTCAACTGTAGGATATTAAAGCCTTCACATTAGTCCCCAAAACATTGAAAATTTAACTCAAAAAAATCTATCCATGAAAAAGCAACATATTTAGCTATCAACACTACAACATGCAACTGGCATTTAAACAGGTATATGAAAATTGTATTACCAAGCTTCCTATAATGTAAAGACAGCTTTACATACACCTCTCTAACACTAAGAAAAATGTGTGCCGATTGCCAAGTATGATCAATAATTTTAGTTTATTCAACTGGACTGATTTTTTCAATGACCAGGAAAACATATCTCCTAGTGTACCTATATGCTTATTTTCAGACATCTTTAAATGAGGAGAGAAGGCTTTCCCTGCATGTACACAGCACCATCCCATAGATTAGACTGGCATCTTAACCTGAAAAGGACCAAATAACCTGAATACCAGCATTCAATCTTACCTGTTTCCAGAGTGCTAATACAACATGATCAGTGTAACCAGGAGCCTCAACCACTTCCTGCCATGACTTTTCTCTCATGATGCGCTGTTTCTTCAAACTATGAGGCAAATAAACCTATTTTTCTGTGTTCCTTTTATAAGGTATTTCATCATATCAATCCTAAAAGTAACTGATTTTTTAAAAGTACAAAATTATGGAGCCATTGCTGTTATAAATCAGGTAGTTCTTAAGTTTCAGGAACTTATTTATGGATCAAAAGTAATATATCATCATGCAGGAATCCTGATTTAGCATATTTAGTTTCAATTCCTGTTTAAATACAATACTTACATATTTATTTAAATAACTTTTCAATTTACTAGACTGTAAAACCTGTCTGAAATGTTCATGGACACACCCAGAAGTATGTTTCCACTAAGTGACAATCATAAGAGACCATCATAAAAAATTTCATAAAATGAATTCTGCTTAAGGTCAATATCCTGACTCTTACAGTTTAGAAAGCATATTTTCCCATAATTTCACAGATTATTTACATAGATTGTTTACTAAAATTGCTTCTTCATTTAGCTGACTTTTTCCCATAATTCTCTTTGTACTTCATGCTTAATTTTTATTCTACTAATATATTTATAATTTTAACTGAAAAATAAGAGCATATCATGCATGATCAGTTTGTTCTGTAAGGTACATTTTATGTTCCTACTCATTTAAAAATGAAATTTTATGTAATGTTATTTTTTTACTGTAAAAAGTCCTATTGAAAATCAGGAGCATTTCTAGAGGGAGAATAAAAGTTAGGAAGAGGTGTAGTGACATCAGGCTTTTGAATACACTTCTATCTTTTAAGTAAGGATGGGCAGTATCCTATTTTTACACAAGCCGACCATTTTTTCACAGGGAATGACATGATAACATTGATTTACTGTTACGTAAATAACAATTTATCTTGATTACTGTCTACCTCTCAATGTAGCACAACTTACCCTTCCTAGTTTGGAGTGTATGTTGTAACACTTTTATTAGAGTGTGTGCATTTCAGATAAAAATAGAATGTAGTTTTGGTTCTTAGCATGACCTTGTCATTTGAAAAAAGCATTACATTTTAATGGCATATAATTTAAAATGCCTGTAGGAGTGAGTTGAATATACTGAGATATTTTTGAGAGTAATTACTTACCAGAGGATGTCAGAACACTTGTGCTGTGCCACCCTTCTTCAGTGCAGATATTTGAGACTACTTGAAATGAATTAACACTTCTACCATTAATGTTTGATGGGAGGCCATAGCGAAAAAGATGGATGCTTATATAATTGACATCCTTAACATTTAGAACTGAACACTTAAATGCCAGATACATAATTCGGAATAAAATGTCAGGACCTAACTCAATAATATTTAATGATGTATCAGGACATGGATGAGCCTGAGTCAGTTTACATTATTAATGAAATTATTAAAAGTATGTTTAATTATCTCTATGCAAAATGAAGAAGGTTATGTTCACATAATTATTTGGGAAAAAAATCTTTAATTTTCCTTTTTTACCAATCAGAGATATCAAGTATTTTGTTTACTCTTATTACTATAAAAGATGTTTTTGAAAAAGCAAACAGCAAGTTTATTAAATATGTTAAATACTTCAATTTATTATAGTTGACACAATATCAAATTATGATTTATATCTTATATAGTTTCATTCACTTATTCTTTTCTTAGCAAATTATGTGTCTGATAAAGATATTCTAATGTATAGTAAATATACACAATAAAACCCTGAAGGAAAAGAAAAAGCTAGTGCAGAAACAATGTTTTTTTAAAAATTATCAAAACATAATAATTAAGTAGCACGGTTAAGGTATGGCTAAGACCTGGGGAGGTGGCTCAGCTGTTCAAAGCTTGCACTGCTTGCAATCGCAGAGGAACTCAATTCAGTTTTCCACACTCATGTTAGCACGTTCACAACCACACATGCTTCTGGCCTCTGCAGACACCAGCAGTTGCATATAAATGCATGCACACCTACACACACAGAGAGAAACATACACTACTGAGTAAAATATAAATTAAAGAAGAAAAAAAACACACAACAGAAGTATAGGTGCCATTTGGTGCACCAATGGTAAATCTATGAAAATGAGTACCAAGAGTTTCACAATTCATCTTCATTTTTAATTAATGCTACCATATGAGTGCTGGACAAATGGCTCAGTGATTTAAGAACCCTTTCTGCTCTTTCAGAGAA
>CABHPR010151457.1:8300-33788 GCA_902168415.1 Peromyscus melanophrys | reverse complement strand
CCCACCAATTCCACACATCCCTGGTGTGCACACCTGATCCCTTCTCTTGACAGAAACACTAGACTTGTTCCACCAATTCTAACCATAGTCATGACTCCAGGACCTCCCCTCTCTGGTATGGACACTAGACCCACCCCATCCACCCCCACAACCTACTTGAGGACCACATGTCCTATCCCTGACTTCTGGGGCTCACTATCTTACCCCTCCTCTTCTGGTAGATATCCCAGACTCATATCACCAACTCTACAAACATCTACTACCTGAAGAGAGGTCGTGAAGATTGCCTGTAAGAATCTTCTAACTTTACAGAAGGGCTACTCCTGGGCTCAGAAGCCTCATTTAGCTCAAGATGAGCCACAGCTACTTCTGATACCCCATTGGAACGTCAATACTGAATTGCTCAGAGACTGATGAAACCTAAGCCAGGTCAAGCACATGGTAACATGGGATAACAGGAAACAGCACCTCAAACACCCACTCAACAAAGCAGAGACAGTATTTCTGTACCAAGAAATATGACCAAAAACCTAACTTTAGATGTCTAGGTCCCATCACAAACATACAACCATGAATAACCCAAGCAATAATCCTTTACCCAAAACTAGTACTCACATAATAATATCCCCCCTGAAAAATGACTCATATCATATAAGATGATTAACTCAAAATGGCAATAATAAGCAAGCTTATGGAACTCAAAGAGGATATGGCTAGATACCATAATGAAGATATAGAAAGCACAAAGCAGTTGAAACAACAATGAAAACAATTCAAAATACAAAAAAAGTAAAATTCAATAAAGAGACTTTCTAAAGAAAGCCCAAAGTGAAATAAAATTTGAAATGAAAAATTTAGGGATTCAAACGAAAGTTCAGAAGAAAGCCTCACCAATAGACTGGATGAAGTGGGAAAGAGGATATCAGATCTTGAAGACAAAGAGGATGGATTGTATCACTCAGTCAAAGAAAATATCAAATCCAAAGCAAGCAAAACAAAACCCAAAATAGAATTTTCAGGAACTCTGGGTCACTACAGAAGACCACAACTATGGATAATAGATCTAGAATAAGAAGAAACCAAGGTCAAAGGCACAGAAAATATTTTCAACAAAATCATAAAAGAAAATTTCCCTAACCTACAGAAAGAACCTGTCAAAGTACAAGGAGCATACAGAATACCAAATATACAGGATCAGAAAAGAAATTTTCCCAACATAATAATCAAAACACTAAATGTACAGAACAAAGAAAAAATATTTAAAGATACAAGGGAGAAAGACCAAGCAATCTATAAAGGCAGACCCATTAGAATAGCACCCAATTTCTCAATGGAGTTTCTTAAAGCCAGAAGGGCCTGAACAGATGTTCTACAAACTCTGAGAGACCACAGATGTGAGGCCAGACTACTATACCCAGCAAAATTAGCAACCACATAGAGGGAGAAAAACATTATATGATACAACCAAATTTAAGCAGTACTTACCTTTCCAGCTCTATAGAAGGCACTAGAAGGAAAATTTCAACCTGAAGAGAATAACCATACTCAAGAAAACACAAGGAGTAAATAATTCCAGACCAGTAAATCAAAAGGGGGGGATCAAAAATAACAACAATAACAGCAACAAACAACAGGAATCAATAAACACTGCTCATTGATAACTCTCACAGATTAATGGCCCCAAATCACCAATAAAAAGACATAGACTAACAGACTGGATTAGAAAGCAAGATCCATCTTTCAACACACTTCACCATCAAGGATTGACATCAACTCCAAAGGGGTAAAAGAATGGAAAAAGATATTCCAGGCAAGTGGACCCAAGAAGCAAGCAGGTGTTGCCATTTTAATATCTGACAAAATAGACTTCAAACCAAAACTAATCAGAAGAGACAGGGAATGACACTACATGCTTATCAAAGAAAAATCTACCAAGATGATATTGCAGCTCTAAACATTGATGCATGAAACACAAGGGAACCCAAGTTCATAAAAGAAACCCTACTACAGCTACTACAGCTAAAATCACATCAACCCTAACACAAAGATAGTGAGTGACTTCATATCTCACCCTCCTGAATAGACAGGTTATTCAGACAAAAACTAAACAGAGAAATGCTAGAGTTAAATTATGTTATAAATCAAATATTTCTAGAACATTCTACTCAAACACAAAAGAATATACCTTCTTCTCAACAGCTCATGGAACTTTCTTGAAAACTGACCACATACTTTTACACAAAACAACTCTCAACAGATACAAGAAAATTAATTTCTTAAATGGAATCTCACTGGGTGTACACATAACACTTAAGGCAGGTCCTGTGCCCCGGATGGTCAGCAATGGATGGCCAACACAAAACAAACTCCAAGGTTTTTTGTTTTTGTTTTTACCTCATTGGCCTTTTGCTTCTATATTATGGTTCCTGATTTTATGTGTTTTTATGGTGTGTGTGTGTGTGTGTGTGTGTGTGTGTGTGTGTGTGCATTTCTTGTGCTCTTTCTTTGTTTTTTATTTGTTCCTTTTGTCTTACTCTCTATTTTGTCTTTTTCCATTAGCTGTATGTTTCTCTCTTGGGAGAAAGAGAAGGAAAGTGTGGACTTGAAAGGGTGGGGAGTTGGGAAGGATCTGAGAGGAAGTAAGGGAGGGGAAACCGTGATCAGAATATATTGTATGAAAATATATACACCAACTTAAAAAGAAGAAGTGTATAGGGATTTTGATGGGGATTGCATTGAAACTGTAGATTGCTTTTGGTAGTATGGCCTGTTTCATAATATTAATACTACTTTTCATCTTCTGATGTCTTCTTCAATGTCTTAAAGTTTTTATTACACAAGCCTTTCACTTGCTTGGTTAGAGTTATTCCAAGGTATTTTTTGAGGCTATTATAAAAAAATGTTTTCCTGATTTCTTTCTCAGTATGCTTGACATTTGTATATATGAAGTCTACTTATTCTGTGTGTTAACTTTGTATCCAGCTACTTTTATGAAAATACTTATTAGCTGGAGAAGTTTCCTGGTAAAGTCTTTAGGGTCTTAAAAGCATATCGTCTTCAAATGTGGATAATTTGACTTCTTCCTTTCCTATTTGTATCCCCTTGATCTCCTTCAGTTGTCTTATTGCTCAAGCTAAGACTTCAAGTACTATGTTAAGTAGGTATGGAGTGAGTGGGCACCCTTTTTTTGTTAACTGATTTTAGTGGCAATATTTTGTGTTTTTCTCTGTTTAGGATGATGTTGCCTGTGGTTTCCTTTAAATTGCCCTTATTATGTTGAGGTGTGTCCCTTGTAGCCATAGTCTTTCTAGGACTTTTTATCATGAAGGAATGATGGATTTTGTCAAAGGCCTTTTCTATATCTAATGAGATAATCATGTGGTATTTGTCTTTTAATCTGTTTGTGTATTAGATTACATGTATTGGTTTATTTATGTTGAATGATCCCTGCATCTCTAGGATGAAGTTGACTTGATCATAGTTGATAATCTTCTTATGTATTCTTTCAAAAATTTCTTATTATTTCTGTAAATGGATGTTTTGCTTGAATGTATGTCTATGCACCACGTGCTGGATAGTTTTATGTCAACTTCACACAATCTAAAGTCATCTGGAAGGAGAGAACCTCAATTGAGAAAATACCTCCATAAGATGGGGCTATATGCAAGCCTGTAGAGCATTTTCTTAATTAGTGATTGGTGGAGGGGGAACAGCCCCTTGTGAGTAGCTGGTGGTCCTGAGTTCTATAAGAAAGCAGGCTGAGCAACCATGACAGCAAGCCAGTAAGCAGCACCTCCCCATGGCCTCTGCATCAGCTTCTGCCTCCAGGATCCTGCCCTTGTTTGAATTCCTGTCCTGACGTCCTTAGATGATGAACTGTGATGTGGAAGTGTAAGCCAAATAAACCTCTTCTTCCTCCTCAAGTTGCTTTTGGTTATAGGGTTTCATCACAGCAATAGTAACCCTGACTAAGACACACTTGATGCATGACTGGTGACCACAGGGGTCAGAAGATGGCATTGGATCCCCTTGTACTGGAGTTATTCGTGATCCACCCTGTTTGCTGGAATTGAACCCTGGTTCTCTGGAAGAGCAGAACATGCTCTTAGCTGCTGAGCCATCTCTCCAGCTCTTTGGTTTGTTCTTGAACTTGGTTTTCAAGTATTTTATTTAGAATGTTTCTATGTTCATAACCACCACAACAAAATAATAGGAATTAATAAACACTGCTCAACAATAACTCTCAATATCAATGGTCTCAGTGTCCTAGTAAAATGGCACAGAACGAACAGATTCGATTAGACAACAGAATCTATCTTTCTGCTGCATCCAGGAAAGAAACATACCTCATCCTCAAGGACAGAGAGCACTTTAGAGTGCAAAAACCAACCAACCAACAAACAAACAAACAAAAAACCAAGAGGTAAGCAAGTGTAGCTATTTTAGTGTCTGAAAAGTAGGCAAAAAACAAGCTTCCATTGTGACCTTATATCTAGACTTGCCTACTCTGAAAGAGCTGCTACCATTGATCTTAATTTGGTTTCTATTGCTGTGGTAAATACCATGCCAAAAACAGCTCAGGGAGAAATGGGTTTATTTTACCCTTTAGCTCCCAGGTCACACCGAGGGAAGTCAGAAAAGAAACTCAAGGCAGGAACTTGAGGACAGGAATTGAAGCCGAGTCCACAGAGGAACATTGATTACTGGCTCCCTCCTCATGGCGGGCACAGCTTGATTTCTTAGACAACTGTGGACCACCTGTCTCACCACCTACTGTGAGCCAGGCCCTCCTATATCAATCCTTAATCAAGAGACATTTCTCAGTTGCCCCTAGCCTGTATCAATTTGACAAACAACAGCAAATGTAAGGAGGACACCCCACCCCACCCCACCCCTGGCAGTTAATCCTTCTAAGAGTTAACCTTATACAGTAAAGCATGTCTCTTAATTCTAAGGTCTAGTCAAATTGACAACCAAGATTACCCATCACAATGTGCATGAGATACACATGTGTTAGGTATAAACCATAAATAAATGTGAAATAAAACCAATTCTATTAGTTTACTACAAGCTCTCCCAACACTCTGAATAACCTGGCTTCATTCTTTTTATTATCTTCTTCAATTTCTACAGAATCTACAAGAGCAACAGCTATCCTTTATTCAAAGGCTAATTATTAAGCAACACTAAAGTCAGAAAGGATGCTATAAAAATTTAAGCTTGGGGGCTAGAGAGATGGCTCAGCGGTTAAGAGCACTGACTGCTCTTCCAGAGGACTCGGGTTCAATTCCCAGCACCCACATGGCAGCTCACAGCTGTCTGTAACTCCAAAATCTGACACCCCTCACACAGGCATGCATTCAGGCAAAACACCAATGCACATAAAAGAAATAAAAATAAATTTAAAAAAAATTTAAGCTTGGATTTAAATGTATATAAATTATATTATCTTATACTTTAGTAGAGATACAGCATATAAAACTTCCTGATTTAATTTGAGTTATATCCAAGTTGGGCTATTATAGAACCAGGAATTTAGATAGTGGGCCTAGTTCTGCTGCTACTGTCCTCAAATTATGTGTGTGGCCTCCATTCCCTGATGGGGAAGCCTTTTGGGTCATGGAGAGCTGAAAGGCAGTAACCCAAGCCCATCTGTGGGGATTTAAATGAGAATGGCCCACATAGACTCATGTTTGAATGGTTGGTTCACAGTCAGTGGAAATGTTTGAGAAGGATTAGGAGGTGTGGTCTTGTTGGAGAAAGTGTGTCACTGGGGGTCGGGGTTGAGGTTTCAAAAGCCCAAGCCAGGCCCAGTGTCTCTCTTTTTCTCTCTGCTGCCTTCAGATCAAGATGTAAAGCTCTCCACTATTGCTCTAGCACCATGCCTGTCTACTTCCCACCATGATGACCATAGTCTAACCCTCTGAGACTGCAAGCAAGCCCTTAATTAAATCCTTTCTTTTGTAAAAGTTTCCTTGGTTACAACAATAAGGCTAAGACATCAACAGAAGGCAACTCAGCATGTCTTATTCGACCATGTTCCCATGGGATCAGCAATGCTTTTTAAAAGTCATGCCATAAAAGTGGATTTATACAGCCATTCCTATTCTATATAAATCCACCGTGAAAATTCTCCTTACCGTACCTCTCATCTACTGTCTGTAGCATCTAGCATCTATAGGTCATTCTTTACTGAATGAATCCCACATTTGGGATTGTAAACTTCTGACTTTAGTGTTGGAAAATTCATAAATTAGGGCTGGAGAGATGGCTCAGCAGTTAAGAGCACTGGCTGCTTTTCAAGAGGATCAGGGTTCAATTCCTAGTATCACCACGATGGTTCACAACTGTCTGTAATTCCAGTTCCAGGGAATCCAACACCCTCATACACACAAACATGCAAGCAAAACACCAATGCATATGAAAATAAGTAAATAAATCATTAAAAAAAGAACTCATAAACTTAAACTCCAAAAAGAACTAAGTAATTTTTTCATGTTTTTATCTTAACACAAAGCATTTTTCTTGTGTAAATGGAATTTCTTGTTATTAATGATTTCCATCAGCAGATAAATGAAAAAATATGGTATATACGCACAATGGAATATTTTTCAGTTGTAAAGAAGGATGGAGTTCTAACATTTAAGGTACAGTAGGTGGACCCAGGAACGCAGTAAGTGAAATAAAGCAGCCACAGAAAGACAATTACCAGTGTGTAACAGGAGAGATTGGATTTGTCGGTGGTGTTTTGATTGTTTTTAATTGCTCCTGCAGCCCAGGCTAGGCTTCCACTTGGAATACTCTTTTACTCAGCCTTGCGAATATTGGGATTTTGGGTGTACACCATCATTCCTAGCCAGGGTGTGGGATTTGGTCAACCCGTGCCATGTTCATATATGGAAATATAATGAGTCTCATTAATTTGTATATTCATGAGCTTCATAGGGAAGAATTGCTAGTGATGGGTTATAAGCAGTAATGTTTCTGCTGATGATCCTGAGTGTCTGTTTTATAATCAGTTATTGTCCTATAAAACACATTTACCCACTGTGTCAGCAAAGTCTGAGCTTACCAGAAGAGCAAACACAAGGAGAGCTGATGAACAGACATGGATGGGGTTTAGCGTGAAAACCAAGTACACACACTATGTGAGGACTCACGGTCAAAGAAATAAAGGAAAATCTGACAATAAAGCTGTACAAAGTTCTCTGTCGCCCACCTCAGAGGACAGTTGTAATCACACGTGATCGCGAGAGTTGAGTCAGAGCACCAGGACCAGATGGAAGGGTCTGCGTGAACCCACTTCCGGCTCAGTCAGAGCAGTCTGAACTCGCTTCCATTCTTCCCTGTTTAATTAAGCTGTTTAATATTTCCCAAAATGTTCGTATTTAACCATCGGGGTGAAGATGTTGGGAGGGCAGCAGAAACACTATCAGTAAATGATAATCAAAATAGTCATAAACAGTACCAAAAATAAAAACATACATCTCTTACATAAACAGTTAACCAGAACTATGCTCTAACGTCTTATCAGTTTGTAATTCCATGAATCAATGAACAGTTTGTGAGCAGTTAATGGGATGAAGTCATCTTTGTTGCAAACTTGCAAGAAGATTTGTTAGCACAGAAGAAGCGGCCTTTGCCTGGGAAAGCTTGTGGAAATGGGATTTCAGTTAAACCACAGCAACAACCTGCCTGCTGCTGGAACACCTTGTCCTGGCTAGTTTTAAGTCAACCTGACACAAGCTAAAGCCATCTGAGAGGAGGAAACCTCCATTGAGAAAATGCCTCCATAAGATAATGCTGTAGACAAGCCTGTAAGGCATTTTCTTACTAGCGATTGATGGGGGAGGGTCCAATCCATGGTGGGTGGTGCCCTCCCCCCCCAAGGCAAATGGTCCTGGGTTTTCTAAGAAAGCAGGCTGAGCAAGCCATGATGAGTAAGCCAATAAGCAGCATCCCTCCATGGCATCTACATCAGCTCCTGCCCTGTTTGAATTCCTGTCCTTACTTCCTTCAATGATGAACAGTGATGTGGAAGCGTAAGCCAAATAAACCTTTTCCTCTCCAACTTGCTTTTTGGTCATGGTGATTCATCACAGCAATAGAAACCCTAACTAAGACACAGCTGAAAGTTAGTTTATGGTGTGTTTTGGGGTTTGAGCTAAGTATATGCCTACCACTGAAATATACCAGCCTCCTTAAGTTTACTTTAATAAAAAGCAAGAAATAGTTTTTGTAATACATGAAATTCTTTGTCAATGACTAAAATACAAAAGTTAAGCAACTTCGTTCTTATGAATTAACCAATACTCTAAAGACACCAGACTTACTTCTATGTTTGTGGAATAATATTAATGTAAGTTAGAAATAAAGAAGTAAAATGTCTTAGAATTTTACAAGACATTCAGAAGAGAAATTGGAGATCTGGGGGTATGTTCGGTGGTAGTGTTTACCAAGTAAGTGCAAGGTCCTGGGGTCGCATTCCAACAGCAGAAAGATCAGGAGGAGGAGGAAGAAAAACAGAAGAAAAGACAGAGGGTGATGAGGAAGTAAGTTCTAATGAGTTTGCACATTCTGTCCTGGAAGTTGAGAGTCACAAGGCTTTGAAGGCAGGGAGCAATGTGAAGAAGGCATTATTGGGAACAACTCTTCTCCATTTCCCTTCCCCTCCTCTCTGCTCCCCTCCTTCTCCCTGTCTCCCCTTCTTCTCCTTCCCCTTCATTTCTCTTCTTTCTTCCCGTTCTCTCCTCTTCCCTCCCTTCTTGTTGAGGGCTAGTGTCAAACCCAGGGCCTCGGCCAGGTGTGTGCCAATGCACATCTACAACCCTAACACTGTCAAGACACCGAAAAACAAGGGAATCAACACCCCAAATTCCAGAGCCTAGCATGTGTTATGTAAGCGCTCTAACACGCTCCAACCCAAAGCAACTCTCTGAGCAATGAAACTATTTAAATACACACACACACACACACACACACACACACACACACACACACAGCCTCACCATGTAGCCCCATCGGCCTTGAACTCTTCCTGCCTCACCCTCTCAGGTGCCAGGATTACTGGTATGTGCCATCACATCCTGCTTGATAGCTATTAACCTTTGAGCCTTCTGTATGTGCAGGGCAGGCTGTATCCAGGCTTAATGCATATTCTTCCTCTAATTCTCAAAGCCATCCTGCAACGTGCATGTGGATCCTATTTCACCAAGAGGAAACCTGATCCACAGCTTGCGTCTCACTGCAGGCCACCCTGGCACTAACCATCCTGCCTGGAGCTGCAGATCTGAGCAGAAGTGTTTGCCTCTGAAGCTGACCTACCATGGCTGGAAGTATAGAGTCCCTGCCTGCTGTGGCAAAGGAGAGCTGAAGGGAAAGGCCTGAGGGTGGAGACTGTACTCCTTCCTGGGGCACAAGGAGCAGAGCCCTGGGTTCACGTATTTCTATTTCCTCAAAATTGCTTGCCACTTACTGACCGTGTGGCCTAGGAAGTTCTCCTTACCTTATTCTCAACCTCAAAAGGCTTGGCAAAAGAATTACGAAATAGGGCTCAGAACAGGCATAGCTGTGTAAGACGGGAATTCCACAGGCAAGACACTTGGCTCCCACCTCACATGTGTCATTAACCATTTTTCCATTTGCACTTCCTTCTAACCTACCCAACCCAACCATCACTGCTGCTGGGGATCCGAGCAGCAGCCTTGAGCTAGCCCCAGGGATGGACGGATGATTCTGGAGACACTCTCCTGGGAGCATGATCCGGTAGGTGCCGCAAATGTTTTCTGGACTTGGAAGAGATCTGGATTCAGATGTAAAAATCATAACACTTTCCAAGTATCCAAAGAGTAGGCCTGGTAACGCAGCTCAGTTGGTGGGGTGCTTACCCAAAATGCACCAGGCCCTGGGTTCAGTCCCCAGAACCGTATACACCAGGCATGGTGACCTAGACCCGTAAACCCAACACTTAGGAAGTGGCAGCAAGAGCATCTGAGATTCAAGGTCCTCAGCTTTGAGTGAGTTTGAGGCTAGCCTGGGCAAAGACATACACATATACATATACATATATATATATATATATATACATACATACATACATACATACATACACACACACACACATATATATATATATATATCCTTGATTTTTTTCTGCATACAAGTGCCAAACCAAGTCTCCAGTGTTCCTCAAAGTTGGATGTGTCTACGGATTACCTGAGGATGTGATTGTAATCAAGGTTCCGTAGTCTGGGAGGAGTCTGAGACTCTCATTGCTTGTTTTTGTTTTTTATTTTGACAGTGCTGAAAAAGGATTCCAGACCTCAGACTCACAAACACGGCTCTACCACTGAGCCCCACACCAGCTCAGACTGCAATTCTGTTGAGCAAATACTGCCCCAAGTCCTGCTGTGTGTGGCAGATGCCAGATTCCTATAAGGACAAAGGTCTGTAAAGTGGTGGCAGGTCTCAGTGTGGAACAAGTGTGAAGAAGTGAGAAATACCTGTACACGTGGCATCCTCCAGCATCCATTGTTATACTCAACAAATAGTTATTAAGAACTGGCCGGGCGGTGGTGGCGCACGCCTTTAATCCCAGCACTCAGGAGGCAGAGGCAGGAGGATCTCTGTGAGTTCGAGGCCAGCCTGGTCTACAGAGTGAGTTCCAGGAAAGGCGCAAAACTACACAGAGAAACCCTGTCTCGAAAAAAAAAAAAAGAACTTACCCATGCCTGGTATACTGGTACATACGGCAGGGAAAACAGAAACCTGTTCCTGCAGGTTACGCCAATTTTGGGATGGTGGAATTAAGAACCAAAGGGTTGGGGCCAGAGAGATGACTCAGCAGTTAAAAGCACTGGCTACTCTTTCAGAAGACCCTGGTTCGATTCCTAGCACCCACATGATGCTCATCACCACATGAACTCCAGTCCCAGGGGTCTTTCTGGCCTCTGTGGGCACCAGACACACACGTGGTGCAGCAACAGGCGTAAGGACCACATCCCAAACACGTAAGTAAAATTAATTTTTAAAGAGAAAAGAGAGCCAGAGGGTTCCCCCCAAGTGAACAGTCAAGTAAATGGCGTGTGGGTGAGGTGGGTGGGAGGGTGCTGGAGGGCGTGAGTTGTCTTGTGCAGGTGAGGTTTGCTGGAGGAGGTGAGCTGGCCTTGAGTCCTCTGCCAACCTTCTGGAATTCCTTGTGAGTCTGATCTCAGGCCTTGCCTGGCTGCAGAAAAAGAGCAAAAGTACTCTGGCTTCCCCTAGTAACAGTGCAGGGCTCAAGGGGCCTCTGCCTAACATGGATTGGTGACTGGGGACTGAAAACCAAAAGGGTTCTCCCCCACCCCCATCCCCACCTCCACCCCCCCCCCCCACACACACACCCCGGCGATCTCTCGCACTACCCAGAATTCAGCTTTCTTTCTCTCAGCCAGTGAAGTTGTGTCCAGTCCAGCCCTGGGCCGTTATGTCTTCTCCCACTCCTGTGGCTGGTGGGCCAGAACCAGCCTGAGAGACAGGCTGTGGGGAGGAGGCTCCTCTGCGTGGGACGAGCAGGAGTCAACACCATGGAGAGGGAAGATCTGGCTTTGAATCATGATCTGGCCGTGCGAAGACTTAAGCAAGTGCTGTCATCAGCAACCCTCCCATTACAGTGTGAGGATGAAGTGAGATTATTTACCTGTCTGATAGATGGCGGCGGATCCTTATGTCTTCTTCCCCTTGCTTTACCCTTAAAAGAAGGCCCAAAGGTCCCCAAAGGGGCCCAAGGCCCCACCCTGAGCTGCCTCTTCTCCTCTGTCTGAATCTGGCTCCGGTTTCCCCAGTGCCAATCACACTGGTCCAAGGTGGCTGCCTAAACTCCCATGCTGTGCATTCTACAGTCTTTGCTTCAGCATGCACCTCTGTCCGGCAATGCTGTTCCTCCTTTGGCGTGGCCTACTCGGTAAATCCATACTTGTGTTTAAAGTCACTTCATCCGAACTCCCTCCTCAGGCAAGGTGCTGTCTCCTTTGAGCCACTCTGTACTCAGTACTCACTTCCCTCCTGAACATCTTCTAGTGTGGAACTTAGGTCAAGTCCAATCACCACTTGCCTTTTTTTTTTTTTAAATTTAATTTAATTTTATTTTTTTTTGGTAGTTTGTTTTGTTTTCGTTTGTTTGTTTGTTTGAGACAGGGTCTCACTATGTAGCCCTGGCTGTCCTGGATCTCACTCTGTAGACCAGGCTGGCCTCGAACTCACAGAGGTCCACCTGCCTCTGCCTCCCGAGTGCTGGGATTAAAGGCATGCTTGTGTCACTATGTCCAGTTTACTGCCTGATTCTCCAAATAAAGTTTTATTGGAACACAGCGACACTCATTGGATTATATTTTGTTGAAGGCTGGTTTCATATCAGAATGGTATGTCAGCACCTTTCTCTTAGTGAAGAATACCCAAGATACATAATTTACCAGAAGGAAACGTTTATTAGGTCTCATGGTTCCAGCCTATCATTGCTTGGCCACGTTTCTTTGGGCCTGTGGCAGCACAGAACACTATGGTAGGACCACGTGTCCATGGTGACAACTTGCCTCAAAGCAGTATGACCAGAAGAAGGGAAGGAGGGGGAGGAGGGAAGGAAAAGAGGGGAGAGGGAAGAAGGGAAGGAGGAAAGAGGAGGGGAAGAAGGGAGAAGAGAAAGGAGGGAGAAAGGGGGAAGAGGAGAGGAGGCGAAGAGAAGGAAAACGAGGGGAGGGGAAAAAAGAGGGGAACTGAAGAGGAGGAGAGGAGAGGGGAAGGTGGGGAGCAGAGGAGGGGAAGGAGAGGGAAAAGGAGGAGAAGGAAGAGGAAGAGAGAAAGGGGAGGAGAGCGTTCAGGATCTCAATACCCCCTTCAAGAACACACCGTGGGTGCCAGAACCCCTCCCATTAGACCCGACTCCAACAGTGCCAAAGGCCAGGGACCGAGTCTTTAGCACACAGCCCTTTGGGGAACATTCCAGATACAAAACATGCAAGACGGCAGAGGCAGAGCGATGACAGCGCATATACAGCCTCTGTGCCTGAAATACTTACGTCTAACTCTTTACCAGAAAGTGTGTCAGCCATCTGCTCTGATGCACACACCTTTGCCCTCAGCAGACAGTTGGCTACCCAAGAGTAAGGAGTGAATTTGACTGGTGCACCCAGCGAAGCTCAGACAAGAACTCAACAAGCAAGGTGTGAAGGACTCCCTAGATAACCCAGCTGCTGTCTTCTCCTCACTTAGGGAGAGGGGGCCCACCGTGTGGCTTGAATACCGAGACACTGGATCTACTTGATGCAGACAAGGCTCTTCAGCTCCTAATAAGGACACCAGAATGAAATGGCAAAGTAGAGCAGCTGGCCAGCGTCATAAAAAGCCCAACTATTTACAGGATATTCACCTGCCCACAAAGTGCTTCTGAGAGAGCCTATGATGCCCCGAAAGCACACAGTTGGGCAGCGGGGAGCAGAAACCTGACAAGAGCTGTCTAAACCGACCTCTGTCCGAGGAGGAGTTCATCGTTAGGGTGTGCAGATGCCAGAGTCAGTTTGCTATGAAATGATAGTAACACTGACTGGCAAAGGTATTTTATACCTACCTACCTTGTGGAGGGTTGGCAGCTAAGCCTTCTTCGGCATACAGTATCCCTGCCTTTATGGCAATATTCAACTTCATCTGATTTGATTTATTTAGCCAGAATGTTCATTTCACAACGTGCTAGGAAGAGAACTGGAGTCTTGCCTTGGTTACACCACTGGCTGTTTGAGTATATAAGAGTCCAGAGAGATGAAAATGCAAAATAATCAGCTAGACCAAATGAAAGATTTTTCTCTTTATAGTTCTGTGATTCTGAAAGCCTGGTTTGTTTCGTGTTTGCTTTGGGAATACAGAATTCCCTTCCTGTTCACGGGGACGGGGAGAATCTTGGAGTTAGAGAGGAAGAGCAGCATTTCCGCACGGCAGTATTCTGTGCACATTATTTGTGATCCTGGATCCCTTTGCTAGAGTTTGAATCTGAACTATCCCCCAAAGGCTTATGTGCTAAAAGCTTGGTCTGTAAGGTGGAGCTATTGGGAGGCGGCGGGCCTGTGGTCTGTGAGTCCTATGGGCAGGTTCCCAGGTCGCGGGAGGTTCCCAGGTTGTGGGAGCACTCAGTGAGGCTGTGCCAACTCCTTTCTCTATCTTCTTGGTTACTAGGCTCAGGACCTAGGAGTTTTTGTTCCACCAAGCTTTCCTGGACTTGCACTTTCAAACTGTGACCCCCAAATGAAAGGTACGTTGAGACTTTCAGGTATTTTGTTGTGGTAACAGAAGAGTAACTAGCACACCTCTCTTGCTTCTTCAGGTAAGAGATGCTACTCACCAACCATAGTAGTAGATACGTAACCCAGGCTAGGCAGATCCTGAGGATGTGTCAATGGCCACGGGCTGTAAAATCTGAGCCTGGAGTTAATAGTGTCAGTGACTCAGGGTCTGCAGCACCCGACTGAGAGAGAAGCCCATGCAGCAGCGAGCAGCAGAGAGACGGAGGACAAAGCATGGTCTGCTCCTGGCAGGCCGGCTCACTGTTCACCCAGGCCAATGCTTCCGCCTCAGGAGGTGCTGTACCTTCTCCAGCACGTCAGGTCCAGCTCCTTCACAACACCTCAGAAAGGAGACACACAGCGTGGCAGAACTAACCACGCAGTGGCCAGCAGCGGTCACTTCTGAGAACACAGCCACACCCAATGGACCCGACGCCTAGGGAAATAAGGATATGGGTCCAGGGCCCCCAGAATGTTCTCTCCAGGGAATGTACAAATGCATGCTGTTGGCGGGTGGGGGGAGCCACAGGTCTCTGATATCTCTCATTACAGTAGTGGAAGCTTGGATTACCACAGAGACAAGAGCTGCTTTCAGTACAAGAGGGCTATCACCTGCTCACACTAGTACACGTCTGTACTCCCCCCACCCCCTTTCTTTTTGCCCAACTCCTAGCCGGATAGAACAACTCCAGACGCATTCTTGCTTGTTGCTTTACCTCAAGTCATTTACAGGAACGCAGCACTCGGGCCCACTTCCTGTTTAGGAGAGGACGGAGTGTTTAGGAAAATGTGCTGTGAGGTCTTTCCAACCCTTTGCTGTCAACCCCACCCCAGTCACAGCACAGCTAGATGGCCTCAAGGTGACCCCACGAAATCCACGAGGCTGCTCACTGGGTGGAGCGCAGAGATAGCTGTGATCCCATCTCCAAGCCTCCACGCCACCTCCGTTCCGGTCTGGACTCTTTGCAAAGGAGCTTCGTAGAGACTAGGTTTTGTTCGGTGCCGGGAATGGAACCAAAGACCTTGTTCATACAAGACAAGGACTCTACCACTGAGCTATATCCCCAAGGAGGAAATAATTCAGTGTTATGTGTACTTCCCAGTGTCACAAAAGTTTGGGGTTCTTGCAAACTCCAATGTTACAGATGAGACCACTAGCTTGGAGAAGTCAAATGCCTGGCTTAGTTGTCTGTAGTGGGTAGCCATTCCAGCTTTGATCTGGAAGTTTGAGGTCTTTGGAACAGTGCAGAGTCATGAGCCTTGCTGGCCTTGCTATGAACATGTGAAGATGAGGCAGGTGCAAGAGGGTCAGAGTTCCAGGAAGCCACTTGGTGCATAGATCTTCCATAGCAGGGTCCCTTCTGGCCTGTGGATGGTGGTGATTTTGAATTGTACGTGCTGTCTGTATGGGTAGCAGGCAGATGAAATTTTATCAGCCTCAGTCCTTGGGGAGACAGGTGCTGGGTTCTCCATGCACCATTGACAGGGGGCAACAGAAACTAAATAAGGCTCTGGTGCTGGTGACCTGCTGAAACTCAGGGTCTATGAACCGTTCTCAGGGTGTAGCCCTCAGAGTACTGACCTCAGTTCTCCAAGATCCCCTGGGAGGGCAGCATCGTGGTTAACCTTGGTAATTACCAATCTACAAAGAGCACTTCCATCCTCTCCACACTAACCACCTTTGTTCTTTCTGCCTCCTCACTCCGAGTGCACAGCTCCTGTCGAGAAACTTGTTTTTAGGCATGTTTAAAAGAATCATGTCTCCAGGAGGTCTCACTGCTGCGCTAAATATTATCTCTCCTGCTAACTTTGCCGAAGATACCTTTTACAGGTAGGTGATGACGACAGCTCCCTCCTCCAGGGTCTCACCTGTCCCTTGTATATCAAAGGACACCAGGTGCCTTTTGCATCCACAGCCAAAGCCGCTCTCTCTGTGCTGTCTGGACTGTACGGAGTACCTGTGACTGTACTGAGTACCTGTGTCTGTACTGAGTACCTGTGTCTGTACTGAGTACCTGTGACTGTACTGAGTACCTGTGACTGTACTGAGTACCTGTGTCTGTACTGAGTACCTGTGCCTGTACTGAGTACCTGTGTCATGACCTCGTGTACAGTGCATTCTAAAAACCCACGCCAACGGCTCTTATTACCTGATTCAATTTTCCACATCACAATATAATGTCTGTATTAGTCCTCACACAGCCAAGGGCAACTTTAGAATGAGGGGAGTGGCTGGCCATGGCTCTGCCAGCTAAATGCTGACAATGGGTCTTTTTCTTCAGGCAGCATTAGGTGAGGTATCAGCTCCACAGAGTCCATTCGGTGCTCTGTTGTCTGCTGATTCCTCCTCATGGCTTCTCTTTTTCTTTTCTCTCTCTCTGTCTCATTCTCTGTCTCTCTCTGTCTCATTCTCTGTCTCTCTGTCTCTGTCTCTGTCTCTGTCTCTGTCTCTCTCTGTCTCTCTCTCTCTGTCTCTCTCTCTCTCTCTCTCTCTCTCTCTCTCTCTCTCTCTCTCTTTCTCTCCACTGCTGGTATGGAAGACCACAGAGCCTCTCACGGGCTAGGCAGGTACTCTATTCTGCTGAATTCCACCTCCGACTTACTCCCTCAATTTTCTAATAAAAGTTGTGGACTACCCAGCCACTCCTGAAAAGGTGGTAAGATAGATCAAGGGACAGTCAAGATGTCACCATTCCAGTCTGTGACTAAAATCAGACAGGAAACCCTGTGCCCCATAGATAAAGGAAGGCTGGGGCCAGGAAAATGACCTCAGATTTGTTTGGATTGCTATAAATCCTTCATGGGGGAAAATGTGTGATGCAGTTAGAATGAGGTAAAAGGGCATCTTTATAAATCATGCCTCATTTGCATGAGGGGAGTTGTGGGAAGTGATACTGAAGCAGTGTTTACTAGGTAAAAATACCTGGCCCAGGAAGAAGGCGGAGAAGGGTATCCCGCGGTGCGTGCACAGAGGGAAGGTGAGCTCAGCACAAACACTGGTGTTCCTGTTCCCCTGGACATGTGCAGCCCCCAGCTGGAAACCAGAACAGGCAGATGGAAGAGCAGCCACTGCCTAAGTCACTATGCCGGTTCGGAGTGTGCCTCGCTCCTGAGGAGCTTGCAGTGAAGGCCCCAGGGTCTCTCCACAAAGCCTGCCCACAACACAACTACTTTGGGAACCAGAAGGAAGTGGACTGACGTAGCCAATTGTTTTGGGTTACTGTCATTGTTATTATTTTTAAAATAAGCAAACAAACAAAATAAACTTCCAAAGAGCTCCCAGGATGGCTGAAAGGGAACAAAACATTCTGCAGGCCACAGGAAAAGAAGAGTAAGGGCCGAAGCCTCGTGTCCCAGCATTGGCTGGCAGGGTTTCCAGGCTGTCACTTTTCTGTGTCCGCAAGCTTAAAATGCAAGGGTTGGGCGTGGGCAGCTGGACAGTGGGAACGCACTCGCCGAGCAAGCATGAGGACTGAGCACTAGATCCAGCACCACAAAGTAAAATAAAACTAAACAGAAGGAAAAAAGAAAGAAAGAAACGACAACTTGCATTAGAATAGCGCTATCATCCTAAATGTATTAATCGTGGACACATTTAAAGGTACAAAAGTATGACAGAGCACTTCTGCCTGGGCATGGAATATGCTGGCAGGAAAACAGGGAGGCAGTGAATGAATTCACAGAGTAACTTATCTCATCAAAATAAGTAAGATCTTATGTATAACGTGTATAGTAAATGTTTTATAGATATGTTTTACTATCAGAAATGGCTCTACTATACATTTCAAGCACTTTTTAAATGAATAGACTTTCTTAGAGCCGGAGACATTGGGTCCCCTGGAGCTGGAGTTACAGGCAGCTGCCAGTTGATGTGGGGGCTGAGAACCAAACTCAGGTCCTCTATAAGAGCAGTACGTGCTCTTAATGACTGAGGCATCTCTCCAGCCCTCTGAGAGCACTTGGGTTTATGGAAAAGTCAAGGAGAAGGCACAGAGTTGCCACACACCTCTTGTCCTCCAGCTTTCCCTCGTATTACCTTACACTGGACACAGTGGTTTTGTGTGGAACAGAAGCGTGGCTTAGAAGACAGCTTGAGAAAGTTTGATGCGGGAAATCTTTAAAGGCCCCTTTACCATCTCTGGAAAAACACAGAACCTTCCCTTTAAAAGTGCTTTCTACCTGAGCAGAGGCAGCCACCTTGCCCCTGACCCACATCCCCAGTCCTGAAAACCATAAGTGGTTTATTAAACCCCCCAATAGCAAATCATTCAGCGAAGAGCATTTTCTTTCCCGTGGCTTCCTATCTGAGTCACGTACTCACCCTATGAGTCTACCACTCTCATCTGAAATACAAGAAAGCAAATCTAAACACAAGGCAAACAGAGAGACGAGAACAAACTTCCTGGTGTCCGACCCTGGTCTCTCAATGGGCCACATAGCTCTTGGGTGACTCTGCGTGGGATTGGAAGCTCCACCGAGGGGCGGTAAGCCCAAAGGAAAAAAAAATTCCTATTTTGGAGATTCAAAGAACCAACCTAAGAAACTTGATCCCCACTGCCAAGGAATGGACTAAAAATAGAATGTATTGGGAAAGAAGTTGGATAAATCCATGAACAAGTCCATGATACGTTATTAAAGGCAAGTCGCTATCACTGGAACCTGCTCCTATGGACAGCCATTGCTTCCTTTTGCCTGTCAGATACAGTCACGGGCTGGGCACATCCAGACTTGCCTGCCTCCAGTATGGAGTCACTTTCTTTTTCTCAGAGCAGTGGGCTGGTACCATGAGAGGAACTGAAAAGAATCCACCAATCGCTACAGCACTCCAACACTAATGTTCTGTTTTAATCTTTATCCACTCATTCCTGTAGGGCTTGTAGAATTCACACCACAGCTCACATACAAACTTGTTTTCCACTTACCTGAGGGCAAGGTGATATTACTAATTTTGATACGTCTATATAATCATTCTGTCAACCATCCTAATACTAAACAATACTGTACTACGCTAATATGTTGTATGGCACTGTTCCTCTATTTTTTAACTTAATTATTTCCAGTGTCACATAGTCAAAACGGTGTTTTAGACCAGGCTTGATGGTGCATGTGGTCTTGGGAGTTCAAGGTCAGCCTAAGTTACATAGCCAGTCTCAAAACAAACAAACAAACAAACAGAACCCAATGCTTTAGATCTATTATAATCACATGTGGAATTTTTTTTTTTTGGTTTTTTTTTTTGTTTTTCAAGATAGGGTTTCTCTGTGTAGTTTTGGTGCCTGTCCTGGATCTCACTCTGTAGACCAGGTTGGCCTCGAACTCACAAAGATCCACCTGGCTCTGCCTCCCGAGTGCTGGGATTAAAGGCGTGCACCATCACCGCCCGGCTTCACATGTGGAATTTTAAAACGTATTATTTTTACATTAAAAATTCTGAGGACTGACTACTTCAAGAGAATTACCTGATTTTTAACTTTTAATTTCTATCATTTCAAACTTACTAGGGATTTGAAAGAATAGTGCTAAAGCCCTCCAGCATGCCTGGCAAGTGATTCTCCCTAGGCATCACTATTTCTAAGAGCTGCTTTCATACTTCCCTTTGTCACATCTATTGTTTCTCAGAATGTGTGTGAGTGTGCAATTCACACATCTGGTCCAGCTGGCCAGTGCCAAGTCTCCAGTCTAGATAGAGGCCTAGACGGTATGATGCTGATACTTCTTAGGAAATATGAACAGTTATCTATTCACCCTAGACACGTTACTGAGACAGACAAAAGAAAGAATTCCATGCGTCTAGCTTGGAGAATTAAACAATGAGTTTAACCGAGGATTACGTACAGGAGTGTGGGTGAGGGGTGACCTATGGGCGCACAGGCACATAGTTATATCACAGGAGAACAGTCCCTCACCACCACAGCGTTTGTTAATAGCCCATACATCCTCTGGAAGAAGTGGGGTCAGGGAGATGCAGGTCTGTGAGCCTTGGATCTTGGTAGGGTCTAATTTCGAGACAGGACCAGCCATGGCATGCCATGAGGGGGCACAGCACCAGGGTATGCTCCAATAACCCCAGCTGGGTGTTCCCCTTTAAAAGGAGGCCCTCTTAGGTGGTAAACAGAACGCCTGCCTCCTGGTTTGCAGCCACACTGCCAGCTTCTTGCCCATGTCTCTTTCCTTGGGCTTTTCTCGGAACCACATCACTTCTTCTTTGGTGCTGGGTGTCATGCTGGTCTCTGTCCCGGCGCCCATCAGCTGTCCACTGCCCTCTGCCCACAACAGGTGACACACTCTCTCCGGAGAGAACCCCCACTGCAGAAGCCTGCCTTAGGGATTCTCTCTTCCACACTTCTCACCCACCCGTCCCTGTTATCAGACGTGGATTTTATTTCTCTTCAGAGCAAAGGGCTTCTAGGCAAGTTTCCCAGGATGTGATGTCACCAAGATTTATTTTCATTTTCCCACCCCATGCAATCCTTTGACTAAAATCAAAGTTCCCATTGTCAGGGCCTCAGCTTGTCTTACGTCTGGCGTCTAGGGCTCCCCGGGAGTCTGACAGGGGAAACAAACGCATGGACGGTAGAAACACAAAAGCTGAGGTTTCTGGAACTATCGGGTTTTAGCTGGTCCTATCCTTTGTGTGCATTTCAGTAAAGCTGGAGCAACTATGACTACTAAGAAACACTCCTCTTGCCTACTCACCAGGCAAGAGTAACAGACAGGGGTCACTTGCCGAGCCTCTATGATGTGCAGACGGCTGCAGAGAAAGACTAAACTGGAATTTTGGGTGACTTGGTGCCCCGGGACCATTGAGGCTTCTATCGGTTGTGAAAGGGTGTAGGTCATCAGAAGGGCAGTTTTCAGGAGCTTTCATTGAGGGGGAAGGCTTAGGGGAAGGATGGCTTGTAATGGAATTTCAGAGGACCGACGCCCAAAAAGACCTGCTCCATTTGTCCTTCCCTTTTCTCAATTCCCTGAGAACTCATCTCAGAGCCTCAGCCCAACGGCCTGGGAGAGCAGCAGGTCAGAGGTAGGGAGAGCATCAACAGCCCTGACGTCATGTGCTGACTGTCCCCAGTCACTCCCAACCCCGCACATGTCTGCCCGGTGTCCAGGAGTCCTTGAGGGGTAGTTACTTCTTCAAATTCCAGAAGACATCCCTAGTCGGGCGGGGCTGTTTAGAACTATAAACTCATGGTCACCGCAGGGGCTTAGAGCAGCCGATCCTAAGAGTCCCTTTTAGGCCTTTGAGACCAGGATTTGAAAACAGGATGATTCTTAAGTCCCTTCCAACTCTGAAAATTCCTGTGATTCGATGACATCAGTACGGTGAATAATCAAGCTGGCGCCAAGCCAAGGTTGGCTGTGCGCCTCTCCGCGCACTTCCTCCCCCTCCTTAGAGACACAGACTGCTCCATTGGCTCTTCGAGTGGCCTGGTCCACCCGGCACCCACCGGCACAGGAGGAACCCGCCTACACAGAGACACTGGCCCCACCCCTCCTTCACCCTTAAAATCGGCTTGAGCTGTTCAGGGAGACAGAGCCTGCGGTAACCCAACAGCTCAGCGCCAAGGAGAAGCCCCTGCAAGGCTGAGAAAGAAGCAAGAATCCGCGGTAAGCTGCATTTCTGCGCCTATGTCACAGCCGCCGACTCCTCTTCTCTCCTTTTGAAGTGTTTGGGGATAAACTGAGCCAGCGGAGGAATGCTTGTTGGAAGCACAGACTTGTAAGTCAGGCAGAAAGAGGACCAGCTAGCATCCACACTTAAGGGGGAGGTCTTTGCAATGACTCCCGGTAAGCTGAAGGGGTTCCTAGAGGGAGAGAACAGGAGAGATGCGTTTCTTGCAGAAGTTTTGCTTGCACAGTAAGGGGAGAAAGTAAAAAGAATGACTCGGGTTCTCTGAATAGACAATGGGAGCGGCACTAACGGGCAGTAGCTGCATTCAGCTGGGGGAACTGAGAGGATCCTGGCGGATGCTGTATGGCTGCCTTCTTTCCTCAGTGGCCCCACTAAGAAACAGGCTGGGCATCAAGGAGGGGGATTTGCCTGGACAGCATGATTAATAGGCAGGAAGTGCTGGGAGAGAGAAGTCGGGACTTTTAGGAACCTCTCATTACCACTTGGAGTCAGGATGCAAAACTGCGTCTGGTCCCTCACCCGGTCCATCACATCCTCTCAACGTTTTACCAGTCAGTTTCACCCCTTGCTCATCACGCACCAATGCGTTTGCTTTCTCGTGCTGCGGTAGGAAAAGTCTAAAAGCTCTCGGGATCTCTCGGGATTCAGGACCTTTGTTTTCCTAACCTCACAGAGACAGTGGGAGGACCCTGAAGGGTGGGGGAGGGAAGGAAAGTATGCAGAGCTACCAGATAACTAAGAACAAACTTCAGTGCCAAGAAATGCGGTAGCCATGGTTTATTTGGTGGCCAGTTTGGAATGATACAGTGGTCTTCCGCATCGGATAATGGGGTGGGGGCATATAAAAAAAAGTGTGTGTGGGGCTCAGGTGGGGGTTTACAGTCACAAATACATGGAGTATACTTACTGAAAGACTATTTAGGAATTTTTTGCTGAGCTCCAGACCCTGGCCTATTCAGAACCAATCAATGCAGGTCAGCAGCATGCTGAGTGCATACAGCCAGCGGTGGTTAAATCATATTCAATCCCAGACTGGCTACTGGAAACACTAAAACGTAAATAGTTCCCTCTGCCCATCAGTTTATTCCACCTCAAGTGTTCTCAGGAGAGCCAGCCTGTATCTTGGTAGAAGCAATACTAGACACACACACACACACACACACACACACACACCCCGAAGCTGGATTAGAGAAGACTTTCTAGGACACCCCCAGATTATTTAGGAAGCCTCCTGTGAAGCTGGTCTGCTTCCTCCCAGACCCAGGATGCTTGATGCAGCCGGGAGGGGCGAGGAGCATCCGTGTTTCTGCTGTGTTTCTGCGAAGAGGAAGAGCTGCATACATTGAGAGCGCTCACTGAGCAGTGTGCTCAGCCAGGGAGTGAAAATGACTCACAGAGTCTTGCAGGGCTCATCAACTGGAAGAACTGGTGTGAGCTTTAAGGTGAAAACATATGTGGCTGTTTTCAGCCTGTGGTGGAGGCTGCAACGTGGCTCATCAGCAATGGCTGTGGGCTTAGTCCATTCAAAACGTTAAATTCCCACACTTCTCTGAGACACCAAGTCTGTGAGTGAGAGCCGTTTGCGGTCTGAGTTGAAATAGTTACTGCAATCTGACTACTCGGCCACTGTGCATCTATTGTCTCAGAGTAGTTTTTCGCTTCTTTGTTTTCTCTGAGTGATTTCAGCTGTGGTCTAGTAAAAATCAGGTCACGAAGAACTGGGCTATTCTGTTAATTCCTTTTGGGGGGCCATTTGCTTTGGGCATATTGGCAGAAAATTCTGCATGAAGTGACTAAACACAGAAACAGAGAATGAATGCCAGCTTTGAGCTAGCCATGTGACAGGTCTCACTTCAAACCCAGAGTGCTGATGACCCAGATTTATAGAAAATTAGAGCCAGAGCTGGGGCTGTAGCTTAGCTGGCAGAGTGTTCACCTAGCATGCAGGGAGCCTTTAGGCTTGATTCCCAGCACCACATAAACTGGGTGTGGTGGCGAACACCTGTGATCCCTAGCACTCCGGAGATTGAGGCAAGGAGATCAGAAGTTTGAGGCTAGCCTGGAATACAATGAGATCTTATCTAAGAAAGAAAGAAAGAAAGAAAGAAAGAAAGAAAGAAAGAAAGAAAGAAAGAAAGAAAGAAAGAAAGGAAGAAAGGAAGGAAGGAAGGAAGGAAGGAAGGAAGGAAGGAAGGAAGGAAGGAAGGAAGGAAGGAAGGAAGGGAAGGAAAGGAAGAAAGGAGGGAAAGAAAAAGGAAGTTACAAGTAGAGAGTCTCAAAGCCTTGATTAAACGCCATCGTCTTCTAATACTGGCCCGACTGTCTACTTTCACCTTTGTGGGAGACAAACTTTCATAGATAGGAACACAAGGTAAGATTAAACTCGATTCCTGGTTACTGGAACAGAGAATGAAGCAGATTGCTGGGCATGCAGCACTCATATCTCTGGCATGTTTGAAGGGGCAGCCCAGGAGAGCTGTGTCAGTGCAGCCCAGGAAACACGAGCCAGCTGTTCTCTGTGCAGAAATTAAGGAACTAGGTGTCCTTAGCGGCGCTTACCATGCCACTGGCCAAGATTCTGGGGCTGACCTGTGATTGACAGGTCCGACTGAGGTGTACAGACTGACTATGCCATGCTCCTGGTACGCATCAGTCAGAGGCCTCTAGCATTTTCTTTGGGGATTGACCTAATAGACCTGGGTCCACCTGGGGCCTCTGAAGTGATCACTGCAAGGTTAGGCTGGCCCCACTGTAGACTTTTGTACTGAAAGTCTTTTATGTGGAGGCAAATGTTCTGTTAGCTTACACCTAAGGATTAAGGACACCACACGGAAGTGGCTAGATGTGTCAACTGCTAATTCCAAATTCCCAAAAAGCTTTAGAGGCCCTGTTGTGTTGTGTAAATTGGCCCGAAAAAGACACATAAGAAAACAGATTAAAGATGGGATACAAGATACCACTTTGCTCTCAGGAAATAATGGCTCCTGTTATACTGCTCTCTGAACACTGATGAAGGAAGGGCATGACAAATTCTATCATCTGTCATATGAGCTAGGAAAATTTGTTATTAACTCTTGAAGACTGTAAGGACCCCAGAGGGCTTGGCACTTCTTCTTTATCAGTAGCTTCAAAGCAATTTGAGCTGTTGACGAGGGTATTCATGATGAGTGCAGTGCATACCGGCCATGCATCAGGTCTCCACGATCTGTATCTCTTACTTCTCTAACTTTTGGAAAAATACCCAAAATGGAAAGGATTAGCTCATTAGGAAGCCCAGGAAACTAAGGCTCGGAGAAGCAGCATTGCCCACCCAGACCTCTAAGTGGCACTTGGGGGGTCTAGGTTGAGAGTTCAAGGGTCATGTTCCTTGCATTGAGAAATGCTAGCTCTCTCCGAGCACTTTAAGAATGTTACTAGTAGGTCTGGGTTGTAGGTCAGTGGTTGAGCATGTGCTGCTAAGTATGTGCAAGGTTCTGGGTGCAACCCACAGCTCCTGAAATTTAGAGAGAGAGAGAGAGAGAGAGAGAGAGAGAGAGAGAGAGAGAGAGA
>CABHPR010151455.1:0-33609 GCA_902168415.1 Peromyscus melanophrys | reverse complement strand
AAAAATAAACGCAGACATTCCCAATGGCGTCCATTCTAATAAAAGCAATGGATATCTAATTACTCATTTTCTTTTAGGAAATAAAGTCACTGACAGCGTTACATCTCTGCCATCCAACCTGACTACAGATTATTTTCAGTATAAAAAAAAGCTAAGGTGTTTTATTGCCAGCTAATGCAAGAATCTGCCTTAATAATAACCTCTATACTTCTATGTTTGGAGATTTCATAATAATCTGCCTCTACTGTTCTTCCCAGTGTTGTTTTGATCACACTAAACTTTACTCCACAGCACTTACATGTAATTAATTATTCTCCCAAGGACCACCTCCTCTGAGACTGACCACATCTACAAAACATTTTTTAAAATGCAATGAAGGCATGTTTACTAGTAGGAAGGTATAACCCGGAAGCAGAGTGCTTATCTAGTGCTTGCCTAGTGTGTATGAAGCTGAGTTTCTTCTCCAGCGCTGCAGAAACTGCAGGGTTAAAAGGTGTTAAACTTCCCATAGTTCACAAAGAACTTGTTTTATATTCAACTTATTAGAAAGCCAGTTTTCAGAGTTGAACTTTTTACTCAAAGGTCACAGGACCTGGAAATTGAAGCAGAAACTTGACATGCTCATTGTCATCTTGAATGTTTCACATCCTTTGTCCTTTGCCAGGGGACAGGAACAGAAAAGTTCAATTGACCTCCCCTCTGGTATGTCTCTCATTCTCTAAAGGATGCAACAATGTCCCCAGTACTTACTGTGTCTGCACTGTTGTTCTTACCACCCTGTGTCATAATAGCATTTACCTTCCTTCCTATTAGGCTGTAAGCTCCTTGAAGGCAGCTATCACTAATTTTTTTCACCACGTTTTTAGGTTAAATTATATATTCAGCAACTGTTGAGGTAAAAGGGAGTTTTCAAGTAAGTGCAAAAATAGTTTTTAAAAGGAGAGATAATATCAGCACTGGGTCTTGGTTTGGGGGAAAGAATTAATGTTCTTAATAATAATTTTTGACAAGAACATTTGTCCTACCCTTAGGTAGGCAGTTAGCAGGATGAAAGACAACAGATTTGGACCCCTTTCTCATAATCATTTGCCTGTAAAACCAAGGACCATAACTACAAAACCCTGGTTATTGGCTAGAGAAATGGGACTTGGATCCGGGAGAAGATTGGGTATCCTGAACTTCTCAGAATGTCATTAACTGTTAACTTTCTGAACCTGGTTCCAGGAACCCTGAATCTTAAAAGGCCACTCTTGAGTGGGAGGCTTTCTGATGAAGAACAAGACCACTGTCCTCTCTCTAAGAGGTGACCCATTTGGGTCTGCGATCATCCAGACAGGGAAACACCCATTGAGGAAGTGGTCTGGTCTGGAAGTTTTTTTTTTTGAAACAATATAAAATCTGCCTAAATTTGGAATCTACACAATGGTCTCTATGGCCATTGGCCGTTGTCATCTGATGGGAGTGTTATGCTCTGTGATAGTTCCTTTGGCCATTGTCCACTCTTGTCCCTTTACGATGATCTAGTTTGGTCTATAATGAACTGCCTATCTTCTGCACTTCATTCTGTGTGTTTTCTCTGAATTCTTTTGACATCATTCACCAAGACTAGGAAGCCCAGTGTAGGTTAGACTAAGGTCCTGGTCATACCTTATTGTCACCTTCCTTTGGAGAACCGCATATAATAGTTTACATTCAATACAAAACTTGGGCCCCTTCAAAAGATAAGTTGATTTTCTTCTTTGCATCAAGACACAAGTTACTTTTATATTTCACACTAGAATAGAAAAATGATCCAGTTCACAACATGAAAAATATGCTAAGAAAGAAAAAGATCTTAGAGATAAGCCACAATTCGACACCAAGCCAAAGCCTCGCAGGAAGCTATTACTCTGTGGAGAGTAATGTGTTCTCTGTGCTGAACGCAGCGCTTGATGCACTCCAGAGGCATCATAAACAACAAAACCCAAGTTCAAATCGCTCATGTGAACTTGTAATTGAATTTTTCAAAATATGATTTAATGCATGAAGTGGAGCTAAAGGTAAAAATGTTTCAAATATAACAGCTATTGAAAATGTTAGAAAAATTAGTAGAGTACAAATATTAACACTGGTTCTTTTTCAAGGGTTTTGAGAGCAAAACTCTCCCACTCACCCGACCTAGCAGTGAAGTAAATGGTAGGAGACCAAGCTCAGGAGGAGGGGACAGTTGGGGCCTGCAGGACAATGCTCTTCATTTTAAATGACAAACTAAAGGAGAATGTGGAAAGCTTTAGTGTACATCTTGTGCGTGAGAGAGTGCTAGATTAAAGCTTAAGGAAAAGAGCTGTGAAGATCAGCTTGTAAGACTGAGCAAGCCCCTAACTTTGAATTTGGCATTTCCCTTTTTATTACAGTGTGTTTGACATTTCACATGTCCCTCAACATCAGGCTGGCCAAGGACTTCATAAATTTACAAATGTGTGTACTTCTTTTATTTAAATTTGAGCCCATGATGCTGTAAGGCTGAAAAGTTGTTTATGGAAACCCTTTTCAGCTTTCTCGGTGCCTGAGCTCAGCGTTTGCCATTGCCCTGGAACCAGCATGTAGGGTTCTTTACTGCTCATTCTCCACAAGCCGGAGAAATACTTGGGGAGACTGAGACTCCTTATGCTTTCTAGTGGATTCTGGGGGCTTCAAATAGGGATACAATGACATTTCTCTAGTGCATGTTAGATGCCTCTCATCCCCTCCTTTCCCTACCGCCATCTCCTCCTTTTCTCTCCTCTCCTCTACCTTTAGCAGTTCGCAATTCTTACCTACTTCCCTTTGAGCTTCAACTCAGAATGTTTCCAAATACAGCCAGCAGATGGAGCAATTTACTTTATTTATACTTTCATCCCGACTAGACCAGCATTCGACTATCCAGTCTCTTCTCTTTCTATAAATATATGTGTATAAATGACATGTGTATAAATGTATGTTGCAAATATAAATACAACTAATATATATATATATAAATTTAGGTGTAGTTTCAAAACTTTCATAATTTGGAAACAATATATTAAGTACTTTTTGTTTGTTTTAGAAAAGTAGTGTTATTCGCCAGACGATTAGCTCAGAATTGTATTTTATTATTATAGACCCCAAATAAGGAGAGTCTTAGTACCTTTGCAGTCAGCTTCTTCTGCAACCCATAACCACACAGCCTGCTCTATGGTGCTGCAGAACTCAAAAATGCTTAGCTATAATTTTGAGATCCTGTAGCAACAAATTTGAAAATTTTGACTCAGGTGAAGAACTCCAATGGAGCTTTCAAGTTGAAGTTTATTTATGGAACCATTTCAGCTATTAGATGATCCACCTGAGTTCTTGTCAATAGAGGATGGCTTCCTGGAGGAGATAAGTAATAACTTTGTAGAATTTGAGGTGTAATAGAATGTTATTGTCCCCTGGAGGTCACACTTGCCAACCAAAGGGTAATAACTTTTATTATAAGCCCAAATAGTCTATAAATGTTTCATTAAAGCCTTAAAATGCACAGTTATTAATTTTCCACCCTTTTTTGATTTCTGGCTGTCACATCGAGATGGCTGAAGTGTTCCAAGAAACTTGGCGGAAATGTGATCAGCCTCAATTTATCATCTGTAATATTTCCTGCCGGGATTATCTGAATACATATGGATTTTAGCGAGAATTTTCTCAGGAAATTTCATTCTGATTTTAAATGCTAGACTCGGTGTCTAAGTTCTACCTTAATCATTCCCTCTTCCAACATGCTCCTACTGGTGCTTAACTGGCTTTAAAAGGCAGCAGGTGGAGTGAGGAGGGAAGACATCACATTTTCTGGCTGTCTCAGTCGATTCAAAAGCATTTATGAAGCATCTGTCCGTTCAGGGCTCTGGTGTGGTGCTGAGCTGATTGAGCTGAAAAAGACACAGACCATGTCCTTGAGGCAGAGAAGCTGCCTATCATTGACTCTAGGGAGAAGTGTTCTTATTTCTTCACTGTGGGAAAAGTTGCCATCGAGCAGGCTATATGTAGGTTTAAACAGGTAGAAGATGGCCAAATTCTTCCTATCGTAGAAAACAGATAAAAAATTCACATACTCAGACTTCAGGGAAATACAGTTCAAATTCCTGGGAAATCAGAATTATAGAATACTTAAAAAACAAAATATAGTTTTGACTTTCAAGTTAACATTGTAACTAAGGAAATATTGCAAAATGGAAGTCCCTTCAGGGCTCAATGGAATGGGTTAGAGAAGAGAACTTGAAAGGGTAATAAAACAGACCCTCACACAAAAGCTGCTTGGCTTTTGCATCTGAATAACATGGGGCATCTTTTTTCTTCCTGACCCATAAAAGGGAACCTTGATGCTCTGTTTCTCCTTAGCATAATTCCTGTGCATATGAACTTGCATATACAATGACCGTGAGGACAGCTTTTGTAGGGCATACAAACTTTAAGGACTTGTTCCAGGTTCTTTTGTTACAAGAATCAAGAACCCACTCAAAAGGTTCAAGAAACAAATGAGTTACTTTAAAAAACGAGAACTACATAAATATCAAATACAGGGACAGTATTGTCAGAATCTAGTTTATCTGCTTGTATAGCTTGCTTGAACAAGCTGGCTAAGGTGAACTTGGTGCACTAAGGCCTTGAGGTCATGGTCATGATATAGTCCTGTGGCCATCTATGAATTGTATGACCAAGACCAATAAAACCCTTAACAGAACTGAACAAAAAGGGGTAGATACCTTTGTGCCTGGCTTTCAAATCACTCAGAATACTCAATGCCTCTCGAGAGTTTACAAGGTGTCAGCTTTTGTCTTAAGCCTTTTTCCTGTCACAAAACATTACTTGTCACAATTGTTAAATGTGGATCAGTGTTACCCCCAGTTTCCAGACAAAGAATATTAAGTACGACTGAAGAGTAAAATAACATATTTGATTTAACAATGTAGTATGGCTGGCACTGGACCCCAGCCATGGGAGTCTAGTCTCCCCTCCTACCAACTGCATGATGCCCCTTTGAACGTTAGTGCTTCTTGACTCTAGGCAGAGGAGGGTGGGCAGCAAAGCTCTGCAATTGGTTCTGTGGAGAATCACAGCCACATGGAAGTCAAAGTTATAATGATAATGATGGGGCTCAAGTTGAGGTGGATGCTACAAGAACAGTATACAAATAACAGAGTTCAGTTTACCAGTTTGTTTATATTACTGAGGCCGTGAGCATGCTCAGCAAGAGCACCACCACTGAGCTACTTATAAAGACTCAAAAATCACGGGTGTGATGGGAAAACAAACCAGAAGAAAACACAGAGTATGCTTGAGGGAGAGAAAGAGGAATAATTGGTGGGAGAAGTTCTCAGGCAATGGGTTGTCAAGGTAAAAGTAACGGTATCTTTGAAAATCATTTCTCAGAAGAGGATGGGAGCTAGGAGAGAACCCGGATCTTCTGGACCTCATTGCGAAGTTTTGACAGCCACAGAAAACAGCACGTGAGGCAGATACGTGAGAAGGAGGCCGGCACAAACTGAAGCTGATTCCGACTCGAAAGATGAGGTGCAGGAGAGCAAACCAAAGGAGAGGCAGAAAAGCTGCAAGGCTTTGCCAGGGTTCAAAGCCCAGGACCACTGTTAGAGCCACAGACCTGAGTGGAGAGCCTGTGCTCCTTAAGAAGTAGAAGAACTTTCTGAGGCTACGCCGGACTGACCCTTTGCCGAAGAAGTCAGCGTCAAGTGCCCACAAGCTATCAAATTCTTCCAGAAGGAAAGGCTGACATGGCATTCCCACCTGTCCCGAGTTTGAACTCTCCTGACTGTCAGCGCCTGTGATCTTTGACTGTAGGTTTCTAGTAGGAAAGGAGGAGTTCTTCTCGTGTTGACACTGCAGGTGGCTTGAGAAAATGCCCTTTGAAGATCCATGATCATTTTTGCACCCCATAGCAGCCTGAGCGCATTTCTGCACTCTGGAGCAGCCCCACTGCGTTAAAGCTGTTCCTTGCTGTTTGGCTCTCACACTCATCTTAGTGGAGAGGGAGAGTGAGTGTTTGGAGATACCTGTTCTGCACTCTGCTGAAATGCAAAGCCTCTTGTAGGCAGCAGAGAGTCTGAAGACCGTCAAAGAGTATCTCCACAGCTTCTTTCACAACAGAAGCAGTTGCATTTGTCTACAGCCTGGTATGTGTGCAGCTTTCGGTTGTTATTGGTATGTTAACTGGGAGCTGGAGCATGGGGCAGGGCGTAAAGGAGATGGGTAGGATAGTTTTTAGTAAACTTGAGGGATGACTGGGGAAACCATAAAAAAAGGGAAAGAATAACTAACTAATCTTTGTTCTATGTCCTGGACGTTTTTTACCTGTCCAAACAATATCATTGGCACCATGAATCCTCATTCAGATTGCAAGAGACTGATTTAAAAGTTGTGAAAGCTGATACCTGCAGCCAAGGTGCTCCCTCCCTGTGCTTAATGTGGCCCACAGAGGACAAAGCCAGTCCCCAGATGACCAAGGCTGCCATTGTGGAGATGGAAGCTGACTGGAGAGGGAAGGTCCTTTATTGGTGAGTATACTCAGGCACAGCCCCCTGCCTTGGTGGGCTCATACTTGAAACTAGGGATAAAAAGGCACTTTCTTTTCCATTTCTGAAGTTACTAATATTAGTTTGTCTGTCAAGGCACTGGCTCTTGTATTGTGGGAGTGTCTGGGAGGGTCCAAGGTAGAGCAAGAGGACTGTGCTCTTAGAGTAGAAATTCCTGCAGCCTCTGGCTTTTGACTGTGGAGCCATTAGTGGCAGAGTTCAGTCATGGGAAGCAGAGATTTCATTGAGATTAATGTGAAAGTTGAACACCTCCAAAAACCCTGGCATAAGAAGATTAGCCTCTGTATTGGATGTTGTCTAGTTCTGCATTTAGAGCTACACGAGACAATCTACATTGGATATTGTCTGTTGTGTATTTAGAGCTACATGGGTCAATCACAGACATGTGTTAGATGTCTGTGAAGCTTAAATGTGGACTTCGTAACACACTATCAGTTTTTTGTTTTAATAAACTATAGGTTCCTTTCTAGTACCCTTGTGAGGATAGGAGGCACAGGAACCATGAATGAGTGGAAGGATATTGTGTGAATACTTTCCTTTTGTTGGTTTGTTTTTGAGACAGTCTCTTATATAGTGTTGACTGTCCTGGAATTCTCTCTACGTAGACCAGGCTGGCCTCAAAAAAGTGAGCACTTTTGTCAAAGACTGTGAGTGTGACATATCTCTTGGAAGGTTATGTATGCAGGTCATCAGGAATGTCCAAATAACTTTCTGTAGCCCATTTCTCTAAAATATTAATGAAATGATACCTTCATGTTTCCTTTTAAAAGTATAGAACTTAATAGAGGGTAAAGGTTCTTTAGACCACCCCCCAATCTTTATCCCCCGCCCCTTTCAGATGTCCTCCTGGACTTTATTTAAATATCTATATTTAGATATAGAAACTGTTGGAAATATACAGTGTTGTGTAGTCTCAAAGTATTTACATAATATCATAATGTTTATTTTCCCTGTGATCCCAGTGCTTGGGAAGTGGAAGTAGAAAGTCTCAGCTACATAGTGAGTTCAAGACCAGCCTTGGTTACACACACACACACACACACACACACACACACACACACACACACACATACACACACACACAAATAAATAAATAAATAAATGTAATTAATTTTTTTTTTAAAAAACAAGCAAATGAAAGGACACCACCTAATGACATTCTGCTGTACTCAGATCTATGTCTTGCTCAGCCATCATCAGAGAAGCTTCCTCCCGCAGCAGATGGAAACAAATACAGAGACCCACAGCCAGACAATGTAAAGAGTGAGAGACTTTGGAACACTCAGCCCTAAAAGTGATGTCTCCATCAAATCCTTTTCTTCAGGGCTCAGTAAACTCTGTGGAAAAGGAGAAGAAAGAGTTTAAGAGCCAAAGGAGATGGAGGACACTAGGGAATCAAGGCCTTCTAGATACCACAGGGCTGGCACATATACCAACCCACAGAGACTGTGGTGGCATGCACAGGGCCTGCACAGGTCTGCACCAGATGGGGTCCTAGAGCTGAAAGGAGTAGTGGATACTCCCACATCCCTAACCCAAAAGCTATCTCCAACTGAACAGCCACTTGCAAATGAAAAACTGGTTTTCTTTAAGAGGAGTCTCACTGGGGAAACAAACTACTCTTGAGGGTAGACTGCATGGCCAGGCCAACACAAAACAAGCTCAGTGGTGTCTTTGGAGATTCTATGTCTCATAATGTTGCATCAGGGATTTTTCTTTTAACTTTACAGGTCCTTTTCATATACATTATTGCTTCTGGATTAGGGTTTTTATGGGATTCCTGTGTATGGGAATGTGTGTGTCTCTGCATCTACATGTTTCTTGTGTTTTTTATTTGGCTCTTTTTCTTGTTTGGTTGTTTTGTCATATTCTGATTTGTTTGATTTTATTTATCTCATTGTATTTTATTATATTATTATACCTTAGATGCCTGTTTGTTTTCTAACGAGAGACAGAAAGGGTGTGGATCTGATGGGAGGTGAGGTGAGGAAGAACTGGGAAGGGTAGGGACAAGGGAAATCACAATCAGGATATATTGTATAAAAAATTCTATGTTCAATGAATAAGGAAGACAGTTGTGCAGAGATGACTAATTAAATTTTCACTAAAACATCATTTTCTCACTTCACAGTATAAGGCTGGTGTTGGGCATGAGCTTCTTAGGTAGGACTTGCATTTTGTACATACTTGTGCATCCTGTGTGACTGTGCTCATCAGTTATTAATCACCAGTCAAGGAACTGTCTTCCTCCCCATAGCTAATCATGCAGGAACAGGTCATCTGTCATAAGAGCCCACCAATTATTTTTAAAGTGCCTAGTATCAAAATGTCTGTTCAAATAGAGATTTTTCTGACCAATATAATTCTACCACAGTGTTTGTTTGTAAGATATATAGGGAACATTGACATTTGGCTGTGGGAGTAGATGTAAAACTCAGACACAGAGAGAGACCTGAAGTAGGAGACGGAGTTATGAATAAGCACATACTATAAATGCAGAGGAAACCGTTCAGGAGTGAGAGTCACAGGAGAAAAGACAAAGAGGACTGAGTCATTGGAGCATCTGTGCTGCCTCTTGCTGCTCAGTAGGCAGCAAGACAACCCAAGCCTGTGACCGAGTTGGGGGTTTCAATTTCTGAGCTCCATTTCTTCCTCTGGGAGGTTCAGATGAACATGGAGCAGGGTTTCTGTGCACATCCTTTCCCTTCTGCTTCCACTTGCGTCCTTACAGGAAATCCATCTTCCTGGAGGTAGCTTGAGTGATTTTCTGCCAAGCTCGCAGTCAGAAAAGCCCGACACATCTGTTCTTCTAAGTTTGTATTAATTAGTATGTATTCTCTGTAATATAATTAAATGTAACAATATTCATTATAAATACAAGTGTCACCATTATGATAGTATTTAGAAATGTTGTGTGATTATAAAATTCGATATGCACATTACCTGTTTTGGTCTTTAATTCTTTCAATAAACATTTACAATTAACAGATTGTTTTTCTTCATAGATCCAAATCTCTCTCTCATGTGTATATATATATATATATATACACATGAGAGAGAGATAGAGATAGAGATAGAGATAGAGATAGAGATAGAGATAGAGAGAGAGAGAGAGAGAGAGAGAGAGAGAGAGAGAGAGAGAGAGAAGAGAGAAGAGAGAAGAGAGATGGAATCAAGAGTAGGCTGGAGCCATTTGATTTTCACATTCAATTATTTTCCCAATGTAGTTACTTATTAGGCCAACACTTGGATTAGGGTCATCTATATGCTTGTCCAGACTGGATTCTTCTGGAATGCATTAGCCATGACCTGCAGACCTTTTGGTGGATAATGACCTTCTTTCTTTACCAGGACCATGCTGAGTTGTGGGTCAGAAGGAAGATGTCTAGGAGGACACTGTCTTTTTGCTACAGCTGAAGCCTCTGCTCATTTCTTAGGCAATACAGTGGGTCCAGCATCCCCTCAGATGTGGGATGTTCTGATCCCCTCAGATGTGGGCTGTTCTGAGGAGTCAGAGTGGAGTGCTCTTGAAGACCTTTTCTGGATAGCTCTACCTCAGGGTCCTAATCATTGCCCATTAGTGCAGGAGATGTGGTGAGGCTGTGAATTCAGCCTTTTCTGAAGTTTGCTCTTAGAGCATGTCTATCCTGTGGCTGTGAGAGAGAAATATCTGCAAACATTGCCGTGGGAGCCTTCCTACTCACATTTTGCCTTAAGTGGCTAATTGGCTAAACTGAGCCTATCATTTTCTCTCTTCTGTGCATCAATAACCCTTAGCGACAACTAAACAAATCCTCCAGTCCTTATAATTACTGTTTCTTCCATATTTACAAATGCCAGGGATCTCACAGAAGCCACTGCAGCCCCTCAACCTGTCATCCATTCCAAGTCACCGCAGGTGAAATTCTTGGTAATTGTCATGCTGCAGCCTGCCAGAGGCCCTCAGTGCAAACTGAACACCAGAGATGGAGGCCTGGCTGCCATCTGGCTGGGGAGTGATCCAACTTCAGAATCACATCCCAGGCACTGCTGGTTTCCCTTTCTTTGCCCAATCACTAATTTCGGTGGGCTGTGGAGTGAATAGGTGGTAAGAAATTACAGCTAGCTTGTCCTTGAATGGAAAATGTGGAGTAGCGTGGCAGATGAAGAAAACGAAGAGCATGGTGTGGGAGAGAACTAATTAGGATCACACTGAGAGAAGTCAGCCACTGTAAAAAGAGGGGCGAGTGCAAGGGTCTGAGTGGGTGAGCATAAACAGAATGCAGTATTGATCAGGTGGTTTCTTCTGCGAGAAAAGGGACGGGAGGAAAGAAATCATATAGCTAAGCTTGTGGATATAATAATATGTCATAAAACTGATGTTTATTGAAGTCTTTTGTGTGTTAGCCATGGTTCTAAATTCATGGGAAGAAATTAGTTTTCATTTAATAATACCAAAGATCCTTTTAAAATATTTCCTTCCAGGCCTTCGACAAATTCAATATATTACTAGGGGGGAAATAAGCCAAGTGTTAAAACACACCGTTTTCTTACTATTAACACCCATTTCCTTCTGCATTTTTCTTATAAGAGTTAGGATTCATATTTTTTCACTTTGTACACTCAAACATTTGAAAAAGACAGTTATATACATTTCTTACTGTTTCATTCCTTTATCTATACTCCAACCCCTTTACTTTTAATTTGATGAGTGGGCCTAAAAATAAAAATTGGCTTGTAGATGGTGCATTGAATATGTAATGAGAGTGGAGAGCTGTGAACATTGCTTTTCACAAGGCTTCTGGATTCAGGGGCCCAGCAGGCAGCGATTTATTACAGTATAGTTGCTACAGAGATTGTAAAAAAGGTGAAGCTTTGCCCTGAGCTAAGAAAAAAAAGGGGGGGGGGGCAAAGTTAACAAGAAGCTGTATAGTTTCTCACTGTGCCAGATATAGATATTAAGGATCAGGAGTCAATGTGATGGGATGTGTACAGCCTGAGAGGTCTTTGACAGTTTTTTGTATGACAGACACCAAGCAATGTCCTTCCTACAGTCCCACTCATCTGCTTTTCACTACGACACTGAAAGTTCCCTATTTTATATCCATTGTTGAATGAATAATCTCATGATCATTGCAACTGATGAACATATTACTATGAACATAAAAACCAAAGATTTTTGAATTTTAAGATGATAGACGCTTATACACACTAGCTATATGAGCTGTTTTTCTTTTTAAACAGTGGTGCTGGTGAATTTGGGCCGTAGAGAACAGATGGATTAGGCGGTAGCATTCGACTTTGTAAAAATTTATTTAACAAATAAAAAAATTATTTAACAAAATAGGACCACCAGGTTGCGATTTCCTCACTGATATTGCCAATTATTTTTGAGTCAGTCCATACTTTGTGCAAACTATAAAGCCAGCTGATTGTCACTCTGTCTGGAGAGGTCCACCTGCTGCTCTCACTCTTGGGATGGCATGTGAGCAAGGTTTCAGCTTATTTGTTACTGTTTCATTGGAGTGGGGAAAGAACTGGCATAAGAAAGGAATTCACTTTGTACAGTTTGGATCTCAGATTTACTGCTTAGCAGAACCGGGACTTAGCTGCTGGTGGGCACTCTTTTTTTTTTTTTTTTTTTTTTTTTGAAAAAAACAGAATCACCTACAAAAAAACCAAAGACTATGAAAAGATTCACTACAAAGTCTGTTTGTCATTTTTACCCAATCATTTTTTCTTCTGGTAAGTGTATGTGTGTATGTGCATGTAGAAGCCGGAGATTGACTCTGGGTATGGTGTTGGTAGTTTGATATTGACTTTACACAAGCTAAGCTAGAGTGATTTCAAAAGAGGGAATCTTTATTGAGAAAAGGCCTCCACAAGATTGGCCTACAGGTAAGTCTGTTGGACACTTTTTTTTTTTGATTAATGATTGATGTAGGAGGGCCTAGCTCATTGTGGGTTTTACCACCACTGGGCAGGTGGTCCTGAGTTCTATAAGAAAGCAGGTAGAGCAAACCGTGAGAAGCAAGCCACTAAGCAATTATGGCCTTCATTTTAGTTCCTACCTCTAGGTTCCTGTCCTGACTTTCCTCAATGATGGACTTTGATGTGGAAGTATAAGATGAAATAAACCCTTTTCCCCCCCAAGTTGCTTTTGGTCATGGTGTTTTATAACAGCAATAGAAACTCTAACTAAGACAGCATTCTTTATCAGTTACTACACTCTTTTAGACAGGGTCTTTCAGTGAATCTGGAGCCCACTTACTCAGCTAGACTGGCTAGCAAGCCCCAGGGATCCTTCTGTGTTTGCCTCCCTAGTGCTGTGACTACAGGTGTGCACCATAGATGTGTGAGTGCTGGGGCTTGGAACTCATATCCTCATGCCTGAATGGCAAGCATGTTATCAGCCGAGCCACCCGCCCATCAGTCCTTTAGACATCATTTAAACATCTGGTAAACTATAAGCCATGAAAATGATCATTATACTCTTTTCTTTGAATTTAATGGTTTGATGGTTCTGAATGGAAGGAGATATTATTTTATCTATTTATTTATTTTGTTTTTGTGAGACACAGTCTCTCTATGTAGCCCAAGGTCACCTCCAATTCATGATCCTCCCACCTCAGCCTTTTGAGTGCTGAATTGCAAGTATGTGCCACTATTCTCTGCTTACAAGGTTACTTTTTAATGAGATAAATGATCAAATAATTTACTAGTCAATGCTTTGTTAGTTATAAATGGCAAAAACACACTTAAAATTATTTAAATGAACCTGGAACTATGACAGTTAAGACATTACTGTGAATTTGTCCAAATCTGCAGATAAAAAAAGAACATAGAGACAGCAAAACTAAGAGCCTGTTGATAGCATTTTTGTGAGTGTGTGTGTGTGTATGTTTGTGTGTGTGTGTGTATGTGTGTGTGTATGTTTGTGTGTGTGTGTATGTTTGTGTGTGTGTGTATGTGTGTGTGTGTGTATGTGTGTGTGTATGTGTGTGTGTGTATGTGTGTGTGTATGTTTGTGTGTGTGTGTGTGTGTGTGTGTGTGTGTGTGTGTGGTGGTTGTGCACGTATATGCGTGTGGACAAGAGGACAGCCTTGGACATTCTTCTTAGGCACCGTCCACATTGCTTTTGAGATTCTGTCTTTCATTGGCATGGAGCTCATTTAAGTACACTAGGCTGGTCAGCGATCCCTAGGAATCCTCATGTTTCTGCCTCTCCAGCCTTGGGATTACAAGCAAGTGCACTACCATGCTTGACTTTTTCCTCCTCTCCCACATGGGATTGAACTCAGGTTCTTGTACTTGCAAGCCCATGACTTTGCTAAGAGAGCTATCTCCCCAGTCCCTGTGGACAACATTTACGGAAAACTTGGAGGTAAACTATTTTTATGAATACCAAAAATAGTACACAAGTACCGAACACCCAACCCCAGACCTGCAGTGTCGGTATCTACACGGAAGAAAGCAGGAAAGCACCAGGCAGTCAAATAAAAGAGAGCCAAGGCCCAACGGAATTCATCTGATGTGAACAGACAATCTGAGAACTGTACCTAGTATTTATAGGGGTTTTAACTTATCAGAACAGGTGAGTGAATAGGACTCAAAGCATGTGCTGAAGGGCCTGGAACAAGACAGCCGCCAAAGTCACTTTTAAATCTGGCTTGGAAGGATGCTGCCTAGGATAGACTCATTTTGAGGACACACTACTTGGAATCAAAGCAAACTGGGTCAGTCAGGGCAGGAGAACTGAGAGAAGGGGAGAGAGGCCTGTGGAGAGGTGAGGAGGGGACATACCTAGAGAGCACAGGGAAGCAAGCTGCCATGTTTCTGTACACCAGAGAGGCACTGCAGAGGAGTTAGAAGACACTTGCCACTTTGACTTTTCTACAGCTTCAGGGGAGGGAATTTCACATAAATACACTTATAAAAATATCAAGATCAAATTTTATTCAGCTACTACAAGAAAGGAGGCAAAGGATCAGAGTAACATTCCTAAAAAAATTTAAGTGTCTCGGAAGGTGAAGCTCAGACTAGAGCCAAACAGTCCTGTGGTTTGAGTAAATTAGTGCTCCTCAAGGGTTTACCGGGACCAGAGGCTTCAATGCTAGGGAGGTGGAAGGCTCGGGAGGCTGAGTGGGAGAGGTCCTTAGGTCGTTGGGAATGTGACCTCAGAAACCAGAGTGTCGCACTAGTCTTCTCACTTCCTGTTTGACATGTAGGCTCTTTGCACATGTGTGCCTTTGTCACAACATCATGCAGCCAAGAACCACCCCAAAGTCGGCAGCATGTCCTCGATCCTTCAAAACTTAGCTTAACAAACCTTTCTTTCCTGAATAATAGCCCCCTTCAGGTGTTTCATTACAGAAATGCAAACTGAACTAACACAAACAGTAACTACTTCAAAACAGAACATCAAGAAAGAAATACAAGAGCCAAGCTTAGAAAAAAAAATCAGAAGTGATGTGTGATATTTGACAAAAACTGATTACAGAAAAAAAATGTTTTTTCACAACGAAGACTAAAAAAGAAGGAAATAGGGGCTGGAGAGATGGCTCAGCGGTTAAGAGCACTGGCTGCTCTTCCAGAGGTCCTGAGTTCAATTCCCAGCACCTACATAGCAGCTCACAATTGCCTATAACTCAAGTTCCAAGGGATCCAACACCCTCATACAGGCAAACCAATGTACATGAAATAAATAAATCATTTTTTAAAAAGAAGAAAATAAATACAACAGTACTACCTTAAGGCATGGATGCAATCAGCCACTTTTAAACTGGAAGACAAGCCTGGGAGTGGGAGAATTAAAGAGGAAAAGGAGGGCCTTGACAGTAGTGACTGAAAGCTTGTGTAATGAGACAGCTGAGTCAAAGATGGAACAGGATGAGGAGTAAAGAGGAAAGACTGGGCCGTGGCTTGGTGCCCAATGGACTCCACCAAGCGACCACATGTGCCTGTGGATAGGGAACACACAAAATCAGCATATAATGATGAAAATAGATACTTAGCTCTCTGGGAGTGCAACCTGCTATAACAGGGTTATCAGTGGGTTTTTTTTTTTTTTGACTTCTGCATATTTTTAGGAGTTATGCAATGTGGGTTAAAAATTATTTGGGGAAAAAGTCTCTGAGTGATAGATTCGTAAATGGCTCCTGAGTGGGCCATCCTCACTCTTTCAATCTGACCTTAGCTATATTTAACTTGGCTTTTTGTAACCCTTAGGGATTCTAGTCACAGCAAAATAGTTTAGAAATTTAGAATGCTTTATGACTTATATAATTAAAATGTTCCTGAGAGTATGTATTTAGCAAATAGGATTCTAGATTACACAGATATTCAAAACATTACTAGTCTATTATAGAACATTTATAATTTCCTCAAGAAGTATATTCAAACATACAAACATATAAGTGAAGAAACATTTCAAAGTATAAGGAGTTGATTATCTGTCTACATTCTACTTACCATATACAATTAAAATTAAAAAATTCATTAAAATAATGAAAAATAATATAAGTAAAATAAAGCACTTTAATAGGTCACAATGACATGCCAGGCACCATTCTGTTTTATTATTATATATTTTAAATCTTCAAAATAAGTATACATATATAAATTGACAGAGATTGTACATTGGACGTCTAATTGAACTACTACCTCATACTTAAAATTTTTGTGGATTTAATATTTAAAATGTACCCTTAGTAATTTTTAAGTACCTAGGTCATTTTTCCTAACTATAGTCACCATGATGTCCAACAGATGTCTGTTCATAACTTCTGTCTAAATGCAGTCTTAGATTCTTTGACCTCCCTCTCCCTAATAATTCCTCTCCTCATTTCTGCATTCTAACTCCTAGTAACCACCATTCTGCTCTCTGATTCTGTGAGCCTGACTTTTAAAAGCACACATGTAAATAATATCATATAACATTTGTCTTTTTGTTGGCGTGTGTGCTGTAGAATGTCCTCTAGCTTCATCTATGTTGTCACATGTAACAGAATTTCCTTCCTTTATTCTTTTTGACCTGTCTATGTGTACGTGTGTATGTATAAGTGTGTTTGTAAATGTATGGATTGACATTGTGTGCAAGTGTGCACACACGTGTATGCACATGGATGTAGAGGCCTTAGATTTGTGTGCAAGTGTGCACCAATGTGTGTGCATGTGGATGTGGAGCCCCTAGTGTGCCTTTGGACTATTTCTCTATTGCTCTCTGTCCTGTTAATTGAGGCAGGGTCTCTCAGTTTACCCAGAGCTCACCAATACAGCTGTTCTGGTTATTGGGTTTGCTCCTGAGATGCCCTGCCTCTGTGTTCCTAGCAGTGGAATTACAGGGGGCCACCATGCCCATATGACATCTGAATGGCTTCTTAGGACAGGGATTCTGGTCCTCACATTTACATGTTTACTTTAACATCCAAGCTACCTCCCCTCAGGTCAATTTCATTAAGGCTGAGATACAGTTCATTCTTTGTGTGGGTATGGGTGTGTACTCTCGTTATTTGTCTTTTAATGGACACTTTAGTTTATATCTTGATGCTTGTGTGTGATTCTATAGTGAGTATGGAAGTGTAGCTCTCTCTTCAGTATACTGGGTACTATCATTCTCATCATTCTCACTTTGTATGGGAATTGGAGGCATAGGAAAGTCCTATGGTTGGTGAGAGAAACATGTAGGAAGTGAGGAAAAGGGAATTAAATGCAGGCATCTTAACTCTAGAATCTGTCTTTAAAAAAGACAAATACATAAACTTTTGTTAAAGTGATGTAGCAATAGCAGACATTAAATGAATACATCTACCTCATAACTATCTACCTATCTTTATTTCTCAACTTTGTCTTCATTCCAGACAAAAATGTATTTTAATTTGTATTTTTGAAAACTTGGTTTGTGATTTCAATATGAGGCAAAGTCATGAGCTACAGTCACTTTAAGAATTTATTGAATAAATCCTGTTCTGTTCATATGAACTATGATACAGTTGAAAGGTTAGCCGGCAACGTTCAAGTCCTAACTTGATACAATTGCACGTGTATTTGGTAAGAATTAGTATTTTATAAACACATAAGCATCATTGTCTTTCTAAACCTCTGAAATGCTGTGTTAGCTACTTTCCTCACCACTAACAGAACACTTGGGGAAGCTATGTAAAGAAGCAGTGACCTGTTTTAGTTCATGGTTTCAGTAGGCTCAATCTGTCATGGTGAATAGATACGGCAACTAGAGTGACTCCATTTTAATGGTTGGGCTCCTCCTCTGGTGACAGGTAAAACCTTCAAAGACTTACCTCTAGTGGCCTATGTTGGACAATTAGGCCTCTTGTTCCTAACTAAGGTTTTATAACTTTTCTAAGTAGTATCCCCAGCTGGGGATCAAGTGCTTAAGAGGAGCATGTGGAAGATACAAACATAAATCACAAGGATCCCCAAACCTACACTGGCAATGTTTATTCTGTTCATTCTATGCATGAAACAAACGTACAAACCAGCAACACAGTGGTTGATTGCAAGATCACAACAGAAGCATACTAGCTTGGATGATGTGCAAAGTGATTTTTGAGGGGGAGAGGGAAAAAAAGATTCTGAGGCATAAAGAATTTTTTAGGAGAAAAACATGATTTAGAATGCTGTGGTTTCTTTCTTTTTACTCATCTCAACTCTTCTCAGTTTATCTGCACAAATATTTTTCTCTTGACAGACTGTGCTGGCTTCACTGTTACAGCCCAGAGGGCTAAGGATAGCCTCCAAACCACATAGTAAAGCTGCGAGTCTCTAGTAAAGTGACTCTTCCTCTATTTGATTGAGCTACAGAATAGCTTTACAAAAACCACATAGTCAGAATGTGAGTCAGAGTGAGGGACAGTTCCTAGAAGAAGTTCTTGGAATAGTCTCAGAAGAATAGGACGGGGCCAGAAAATAAGAATTAGGTTTTTCCACTATCAAAATGGAAAATAAAGCTGAGCATGGTGGCCAAGCTGGTCTATAAAGCAAGTTCCAGGGGAACCGAGGCTGCACAGAAGAAACCCTAGCTTAAGTTATATGTTTATTAAAAACTATGCTGCAAATATACATGTGACTTTTATTTGTTTAGTATGGCATAAATTAAATGGAGTACGATTCAACATTTTCAGTAAGCTGTTTGATGAATTTGGAAAGTGTAGACCATAATACCATCTCCAGGAAGTTCCCCTGTGCTCCTTGATGTCAGCTTCCTACTGAAGTTCCAGAACATTATTAGGGACTCAGTGGAGAAGACATACTTCTCGAGGGAAAAATAATAGATGATAGAATGACCTCCCCTCCTATGGGGTATTAGCTGGAAGTTTTCTGGAAGAGAGTGTTGGGAGTTAAATATTTTAGAATAAAACCAATGACACAAAAAAGCAAGAGAGAACTAGAAACTTGATGGTGGAGAGGTTGATCCTGATTATCAACTTGACTGCTTGAGTGATGCCTGGGAAGGGTGTGTCTGGGAAGATGTTACAGGAGAAAATTAGCTAATGGGGAAAGAACAATCCTGAATGTGGTTGCCATGGTCCAATGTGCTGGGGCTCTTGGTGGAATAAGGTGACAGAGGATGAAGTCTGTTAACACAGGCATTCTCTTTTGGTATCTTCTCTGCTGCCGTGATGTGAACAGCTCTGCACCCCACTCTACTCCTTGGTAAAATGTAACCTCTGAAATCATGAGTCAAAGGAAATCTCTCCTCCCTTTGATTTTTCTTACTCAGTTATTTGTGACAGCCATGGAAAAGCTAACACAGTATGTGGCATTTGCTTTGTGTTCTTGCCCTATGGGAGAAGTTACAGTTAGCTGTCACCAGGTTTCAGCATATACACCTGAACGTCCTTTAACCCCAGTCTGGTAAATTCTGAGTCATTTATTCAATTGTATCTAAGGAATCTGAAAGTGGATGGGCTCAAATAGAAGTATGGTCTACCTCATGCTCATGTAGGGTGGGTTCAAGTGGATAGAACAATGGTTCTCAAGAATTCTTTGCTCAGAATGTCCAGGCATCTCTGATCTACAGCAGAGTGAGCTGTAGATCATGGTGTAGCTGTAGTTATAGGAGCACATGTGACTTAGAGGGCCAGCTTCAGGGTAGATGGCTCAGGAGGTTTTTAGTAACCTCATCCTCTGTAGTCTTTACTTTCTCAGTAGAATACAAACAGTAGAAGATAGGAAGCTTCATCATACACACAGGCACACAGACACACAGATACACAGACAGACACACATGCACACACACATACCCCATACTCATGAACACATGCACACATACATGCACATATACAAACAACACACACATACACACAAAACACACAGGCATACACACAATACACATACATATACACATACACACAAAACACACCTATATGCACAACACAAATGTACTGTGGGATGGTCTGTATGTCAAATTGCTCTGATTGGTCAATAAATAAAACACTGATTAGCCAGTGGCCAGGCAGGAAGTAGGCGGGACAAGGAGAGAGGAGAATTCTGGGAAGTGGAGGGAGACACTGCCAGCCGCCGCCATGACAAGCTGCATGTGAAAATGCTGGTAAGCCACAAGCCATGTGGCAAGGTATAGATTTATAGAAATGAGTTAATTTAAGATATAAGGACAGTTAGCAAGAAGCCTGCCACGGCCATACAGTTTGTAAGCAATATAAGTCTCTGTGTGTTTACTCAGTTGGGTCTGAGTGACTCGGGGACTGGCGGGTTAGAGAGATTTGTCCTGACCGTGGGCCAGGCAGGACCAGGAAAACTATAGCTACAAAAATGCGTATACACACACCATACATATATCAAACTCACATGCACACACATACACACACACACACATACACACACACACACACTCTCTCTTACACACAGTAAGAGAGAACTCTATGCTTGACTTTTTATTGGGTTGTAGAATACTATTTCATATTATATTTACTATTTAAATTAATATCTCATATAACTTTATATGTTTTAAAGTATCTTTTTTTGATGTCTTACATTTTATTTACTTACTAATTTGTGTGTGCATGTGTGAGCACATGTGTGCCACAGTACATGGTTGGAGGTCAGGGGACAACTATGGGAGATGGTTCTCTGGTACTGTTTGGGTTTCAAGGACCAAACTCAGGCCGCCAGGCTTGGCAGTAAGTGCCTTTTTCCATTGAGCTGTCTTGTGGCTGCACTGGGGTCCTTTAAGACAGTTTTCCCCTGCGAGTCACAAGCTGGCTGGAATTCATGCTTTTCCTGCCTCTGCCTCCTTAGTGCTAAAATTGAGGCCTGTGCCAGCATGCCTGGTGTATATTCTGGAGTTTTTTGTTTTTTTTTTTTTAAACAAATGTCTGTTGGGTACCAATTTTCTGTATTCCAGGAGTTACTTAGACCACATGCCACTTCATCCTCCCTGCCTGCCATTACCTCTCCCCCTTCCCCCTCCCTGCTTCTCATTGCCCCTCCCTCCCCCTCCCCCTTCCCTCTTTCCCTTTATCCCTCTCTGCTCTTCTCTTTCTTACTTCTTTGCCTAGAAGAGTTTTATGTTGGTTTAGGTCATGTTTTAGAGAATTATCTTTGTGTTTCCTTTTTAAAGTTCTATGTCCTAGAAAAAGAGCATTTTGAAAGTCTTTCTCCCAAAGGTAGCAGTTATGTTATTTCTGAGTTCGTCTTTTGATTCAAGTAAGTAGAATTGCCTTTAAGTAGGCTATTATTTGATATCTGCCAAAGCACTGAAAGGCTTTAAAATTATAGCCCAGTAAACTCCCTTGTCTGATATTACACCAGTGTTAATCCACAGAAAGTCAGAGCATTTCCACATGTAAATCTGACTTTCAATTCTTTTGAGCCTATCTCACCCCACATTTACTAACCCGTGAAACAGGGTAGGAACCCCTCCCTTGGGGCAGAGAGGACTTGGGACAGCAGTCCATGACTGAAAAGAGTTCAATTTTTTGGAATTTTATTTATGTCCAGTGTCTTAGGGAATATGAACATTAATATTTATTACTTGTACAATTATGAAATAGAAGGTTTTAAATATAAAAATATGCATAGCATTTAAAATGTGAAAACAACAATATCTTGATCGATACTTTCTTTTGTGTGTGTGTTGTATGCATGCATGCTCATCCATATGTGCCTCGGGGAGCCAGAGATGGATTTGGGGTAAGCTTCCTTTTTCATTTCCACCTAATTTTTTTAGATGGGATCTCTCGCTGAGCCTATGGTTTACCTACGGGCAGGAGTAGCTGGCCAGTGAGCTCCAGCAACCCCCCAGTTTCCACTTCCCCCGTGCTATGATTGTACGGCAAGCTTCTTATGTGGGTACTGGGGGTGCACACTCAGATCCTCGTGCTTGTGTGGCTGACTGGGCCATCTCCTCAGTCCCTTCATCTAGACTTCTCTAAAACCATCTAGGGTTGTGTTGTGGCCACAAAGAAGAGTGGGAACATTCTCATCTCAGTCTCTGGTTAATAACAGAGGAGGATAAGGAGAAGGCAAAGAGGATATTAAGTTCAGGCTTTGTAAGTTACTTAGAACTTGGCTACTGTTAAAAGGAATTTTATTCTGAGTGGCCAGAATCTGCAGGTTGGGTGGAATCAATGGTGTCCTGGGAGAGGACTCTCATTCTAGCAGTTGAGCTGCTGAAAATGGCCCACTATTGGAATACTCATCCATCATATGCTTGCGTCCACTCACCCGTGTCATCCATTCATCCATTAATTTACCCATTTTCTTACTCATCCAGTCATCCAAATGCTGTGAAATTGCATTAAGCCTTTTGATTCTTGCTCCCTCGCGTGAGGTGTCCCCCCGGGCTGCTGTACTGCTTTCCCTTCTCATACACCTCAGAAAAGCGATTTCCTTTCACTATAACATTTAAAATCACAAAGTGAACACAGGTCTCATAATAAAGAAATAAAGAATGGTTTCCAGAATATTGAGAAGAAACTGGAAAAAAATTTGCTGTGGCCACCTTATATGCAGGAAAAAACACTGTGGACTCTTAACATCTCTAGTTCCTCTTTTTAATGTTAAAATTTGTACTCATGTTCACTTCAAAGCAGCATAGAAAATAAATCACTAGTTTGTAAACTTTGGCCCTGCGTTCTGCATTCTCAGGACTCCGTGAAAGGACATATACCTCATTTAAACATAAGGAAAATTTATTCATGATATTAGGTAGTTCAAAGTGCATCTTGCAGAGATGCAAATTGGAATGTGTTCTATACAGCTGGTGAAAGTACCCATACATATCCTTCTGTAGAGTTCTTCCCCTAGAGACAGCTGACTGCTACCATACACAGGTGCTGCAAAACTTCCTGAAAGTTCCAACACTTCTCCGGCAACTGGACGCCTCTGCTCGTACTTGAGTGTGTCTTCTGCATGTCTGTGTTTGAGCAGATTAGAAATGGAGATTCTGAGTGCAGTAGTGAGATTATAAGCACATACCTAACTGTGGAGAACCTGGGAAAATGAGCATCTGGCCTGGACTCAGGACATGACAGATTCTCCATTAAGTGTCACCAGTAGGGCTAAGGGTGAAGGTAAAGGCAAGGCAAGCATTCACAAGAACCTGCATACTCCACCTAGAGTGACTGTTGTTGCGATGAAACACCATAACCAAGAGCAACTTGGGGAGGAAAGAGTTTATTTTGCTTACATTTCTGTCTCACAGTTTGTTATTGAGGGAAGTCAGGCAGCAGCGGCAGGAACCTGGAGGTAGGAACCTGGAGACAGGAGCTGATATGCAGAGGCCATGGAGGAATGGTGTTTAGCACCTTACTCTTCATGGGTTGCTCATTCTGCTTTCTTATAGAACCCAGGACCTCCAGCCCAGGTGAGACAACACCTACAATGGACTGGGCCCTCCATCATCAATCACTAATAAAGAAAATGCCCTACAGGCTTGCCTAGAGCCTAATCTCAATGGAGGCATTTTCTCAATTGAGAATCCCTCTTCACAAATGACTCTAGCTTTCGTCAAGTTGATATAAAACTAGCTAGGACAGCCCTTAATCCTACCAAAAAATTTATTGGTGGTACCAATGACCCCCAAACACGAACAATGTCTACCAATATTTCTCCTTGGTTGTCAGTGATGGTTAATCTGAATTGTCAACTTGAGGTCTAGAATCACCAAGGAGATAGATCTCTAGGAGTTTCTCTGGGGGTTATTTTGTTTAGATAATTTAAGGTGTTGGGGGGACCATGTGTGGCACCAATTCCTTGTCTAGGAGTCTAGACTATATAAAAGGGAGAAGTGAGCCGAGCTCAATAGTTCCTATTCCGTGTCCTGATCATGGGTGTGAGATCGCTAGCTGTTTCAAGCTCTTGACATGATGGGCAGAACCCTTGAACTGAGAGACAGAATAAACTCTTTTTCCCCTGAGTTGCTCCTGTCAGGGTATTTTATCACAGCAACTACAAAGGGAACTAAGATGCTATGCAAAATCAATAGTTTTACCCTCCCCTGCTGCCCACCCCAATCCTTAAAATGATCAATAATAATGAAACCTAAGGGTCTTGCCTATCCTCATAACTTAATGTGACAAGACTAATGCACCATCTCTCTGACAGAAACACATTACAAAATCTCATTGATCTTCGCATCTGATTCTGTGTCTAGTGTCTTCTACTTAGAGGCGTCCCTCCACCTTCACCGTGATCCTTCCTAGATATTCTGTAACATGTGTGAGATTGTAAAGTAAGACAAATAATATACATCTAGGAGTAGGGAAAATGAAGTAACTCAACAAACAGAATGCTGTACATATCACAGAGAATGAGGAGTTTGGGATACATGCTACACTTCTAGCATTTTCAGAAAATTCTATGACCATGCTTCACATTGTGACACCCTCTTCTTCTCATAACTTATTTGCCACCAAAAGGACTAAAAACCTTTGAAAAAATATCATTATAAAATTTCAAAACTAACTCTCTTTTTTGTTTTTTTTTTGGTTTTTTTTTTGGTTTTTCGAGACAGGGTTTCTCTGTGTAGCTTTGTGCCTTTCCTGGAGCTCACTTGGTAGCCCAGGCTGGCCTCGAACTCACAGAGATCCGCCTGGCTCTGCCTCCTGAGTGCTGGGATTAAAGGCGTGCGCCACCAACGCCCGGCTCAAAACTAACTCTCATGTGCTATAAAGATCATTCTAAACCTCTCTTGTCATTTTACATTCTGATACCACCTATCACTTCCACCTGCCACGTATCTAACTTGCCATTCTTGTACATTCTACCAGAGATGAACCTCACTCGAGAAGCTGTCTTTGTGTCCTACTAGGAGAAAATAATTTTTTCAGACATTTGATCCATATATTTACAATGAGCAAGTATGTTTGAGTACTATGTACCTAGTTTGGAGTGAGCCTTGGGGCTTCAGGAAATGCAGCGATTGGTTTGACACAGTGTTTCTTCTTTAGAGACCCACAGCCATTGAGGAAGAGCAGGTACTATTACTTCAAGGCTCTGCGTAGTTAAACTAAATCATAACTCTATTCAAAGTTTCCTTTCTGTTTCTCTTACTTAGTTTTCTGCATATCAAATCAGACTCGACTGAGTTTAGAGCTGAGAGAGCTGAGCATTGGTTGAATCCTCTGTTTTTCTCATAGTGTCAAGAAGCTGTGTGTGCACAGAGCAAACTGTAGCTTTAGTTGCCCTGGTTACACGGTGCATTTCGCCAGTCTTCAGGAAGATGTGAACCCTAATTAACCTTAAAATTAACAGGCTAATGGCAAGGGTTTCATAACAATTCAAAAGGAGAGGCAGAAAATACCCTAGAAAATGTAAATCCAAGGTGACAGTTGTTAGCTTGCTGCAATGCTAGAATATTATTGGATTTATAAAAAGACTAAAAAGCACCAATATTAAAACAATAATGAATGTGTGTATGTGTGTGTTGTTGTATGTGTAGTGTTTATACACCCGGGTGCATGTACATGTAGAAGCCAGAGGTTAGCATAGCATGTCTTTCCAGGATTCTCTCTCTACTTTTGTGTTTTTCTATGACAGAGTCTATAATTTGTGGAGGCCCACCAAGTTTTCCTAGTGAGATTTGAGCTTGCTTTACCCAGCAGGGCTGCATTAGAGGATTACTTGACCACGTGTGTGGTTACCAGGTGATTGGAAAGGGTCTGCACTTGGCTGTGGTAGGGGGAGGTCTTTTGCTCCACCCCTTGACATTCCTATAAACAGTCCTTTAGAAGAGACAGGAGGGGCTGGTAGATAAGGATCCAGGCCCTCCTGAGGCTATCCTGTCTTTCTATCTGTTTCTCTCCCCTCTATCCATCTATCTAATATCTCTTATCCCTCTCTCTTCAAGAGTACCCAGTTATAAAATGTGGGAGCCAGTCTCCCAGCTGGGCTCCCACAACAACTGAACCTGATGCTCATTTATTCAGCTAGGCTGGTTGACCAATGAGCTTCAAAAATTTACCTGTCTCTGCCCTTTCTCACCTCAGTAGTAGGGTTACAGACAGGTACCATTGCACTCAGTATTTTACGTGGGTGCTGGAGATCCAAACTCTAGTCTTCACACTTATATGGCAGGCACTTTACCAACTGAATCATCTTTCCAGTCTAATGACGATATGTATTTTTTTCTCAGCCAGCTCCTTATAGCTAAAAGATTTGAAAGAAATTGAGGGAGAAATGCTTTAACCATGTATTTAGCCCAACACCTTGTAATGTAATTATTTTCTAAAGCTTAAATGAATACTTTTTGAAGGAAGACTACCTGTGCTGAGTTGGAAGACTGGATGGATGAGGCATTCTGACTTGGCAGTTGGTATTGAGATGGGGATAAATTAAATGGGGGTGTTGATTCCACTACATGGACTTGTTGTAGAGAGATTAAAATATTTGTATTATTGTGAACAAATATAAGAATAGACAATCAAGTATGGAAATCTGCCACAAAAGGGGCATCACAGTGTGGGTGTCCTGCTGATGATAAACTCAGGGACAGTTAGCTGGCTTGATTTGGACACAGGTACTGGGAAGAAATGAACTAGTCTACACAAAGACATAGGTGGAAGATGAGACAGTTTCAGAATATAGAGTGTAATTAGCTCCAGCACGTCTTCCTTGTCCCTGCCTTTCCTTGTTCTGATATTTTATCTAACCTTGTTCATTTAGTTGTTTGTTTCTCACTCAACATACATATGGGGAAATGGATTCCCAAAGAGATTATTCCTATGAATAGACAATATTAAAACAGATGTTTTAACTCTTAAATATTAGGCTGTTTGATGATGTGTTACAAATACAAAAACTTTACTCAGCTTTCCTGAATTCTGCATGGCTTCCTCATTTCTTCGTCTTCCAACACTACTTCTGTTTCATGGTGAATGAAATATTGCTCTCAGCAATTTCAGAGTAACTTCACCTTATCCACATGATTTTAGGGATCAGAGAAGAAGCCAGATTAAATATTAACCTTCAGTGGAGCTGCTCACACTGACACCAAGGCAAATGTGACTTTTCTAGACTGATGTTTGGCAGGAAGTCCTGTTTCTTTCGACTCTAGGGTAGAAATTATGGAATTTACACAAAGTTACGTTCTGCTTTGCGTGAAATTAAGCAATGAAATGAACATTGGCTGCTTGGCAAAGCATTCTTCACTTTCATTGTTAACCAAGGAATAGCAAACTTGGGGCTCTCCCATCTTTTACCTTGTTGCTTCTCTTACTTTTATTTGCCTTTACTTTCTAGTAGGAGGAGAGGGGCTCAGGCGTTTCTAACACTAAGTCCCACATCCCTGATGGGGTCTTTAGGTCTGCTAAGGTTTTTCTGATATCTTCGTGGATTGACATCCCTCACTGCTACACTCCTTGCCCCATATATGGATTGTGAAGTCATCTTGACCGCATTCCATTTCTGAGGATTACTGTAGCTTGAAAATATCATATGTGACAACCTCCAAACAGTAACAGTTTTCCCAATATTTTACTCACAGATAGAACTGAATATTATGTTTGGCCAGTGTATGTAGATTTAAGATCATGGTTAGAAATTAAACTTAAAAAAAAATCCTTTCACTGTAAGAAGAACACTAGACATAATCCTTTTTTACAAATAGTATTTTTATTCTTTTTTGATGGACTTAGATTTCTTTCTTCTTCCAAGCCTATGTCATATTATTGTAATTTATTTTGAGCTAGTAGTGACATTATCTACACTAGAGTGGTTGACAGAACTAAGAATCAGAGCCTAGAAACCATTTTCTGAATTTTAAACCTTATTTTCCATATGTCCCTTGGGCTTCTACGCAGATTTTTATTTATTTTATTTTTCCCTTTAAAAGTACTATAACGTGTTTATTTTAGAAAAAAAACCTCTGCCATTATCACAGAAAAAATTAGATGATAAAAATTAACTTTAATACTTTGAACTAATAAAGCCTCTATCAGGAATACATAATCCCCTTTCCAGATACTTACTTCATTTTGAAAGACAGGCAACATTACATTTCTACTTTCTTAGGGTTTGGGCACTGTCATAATATTCTCTAGGCTTTTAAAATCTTGCTAATGATTTAATCCAATTGTTTAATTACCCTAAAATGTAAGTGGGAATTGAATAAAAGCAAATTGGAAAGTGCTAACTGGATCTAGTTAAATTTCATAACAATAGATCCTTGGCTCAGGTTTCTCCGCTTTTGTGATCAGATAAATAGATGGTCTTTTGGTGAAGGTCAGGTCGAATTTATTGTTTAGCATTCATAACTTTTCAGTGCCTCACATTTAAAGCTTCTTTCCATGAAGAAAAATATTTTTCTAAAGTTTTTTTTTTTTTTTTAATGCTTAATAATCAAAGATTCTTCAATTCCTATAGAAGCTTCCTGGTGAGTCTTCCTGTGAGGTGTGGAGAGAGGCATATGACAAACATTCTCTAATTCCTTATTTGCACCCCATCTCTTCCCTTGCCTGCTTTTTACCTTTTTCTTTTTCTCCTTGACCCTGAATTAGTTTCTTATCAGGCAGAACTGTTAGAATCCCTGCTGGGAAGTCTCAGCCAGAGACATGGTTTCCTGCAGAGGGGAGGAAATATTCCAGCTTCCCCTTGATTGATAAGAGGGGCAGACCCCTGCTGAGCATCTGCAGAGAGCAAATCCCGGCTTCAAACAGAAGTGTTCATTCTTCAGGCATTGATCTCACCCTCAGAGCTTGCCTTACTTGGAAGGCATCAGGAAGAATGACTAGGTGAGGACAGATCCACTGTGAAATGGTCAAGCCCTGCTAGGTGCTGCTAGGTGCTGAGATTATGGTACTAGTTATGTATGACTCATGTTGGTGACGAGCACAGCTACATGGACATAATGGCCTTTATATGGAGCTGTTTGTGTTATGACTGCTATTTTCTCAAGAATTGTATTTTCTAATTAATGGAAGTGCTTTAGGTACATTATCTATAATAATCATTCTTAAGTGATAACAGCGGATATGGAAATTAGGATAGAGCATAAAATTAAAGATATTTGAATAATTATAGTGCAATCAAGTCAAAAGTAGTGATTCCTGTATTAGATGCTGAATTTTGTGGCAAACAGCACAAGAACATACGTGCTTTGGAAGTTGAAAGTACATAGATTTTGACAGCACAGGTGCATAAATTTTCAAGTGGTTTGGGTGGTTTTCTTTCTCCATGCATCTTCATCAAGTAAAATAATGGTTGCACAAAATTCTGAGTTAGAATGAATAGACTAATATCACAAGTAGCTTCTTAAACATGTTTTCATTATAAGACCCAAACTACACAGTCTATATTAGACATAGTACCCTATGTAATAGTGAAATATTGTTAATATTTAAAGAGGTTGTGCTAACTGACTAGAGTCTACAACTGACTAAAGGGAAATATGCTTAAGTTAACAATTAAGCACATAAAATGTTTGATTGGAGGGATTGGTGGGTATAAAATATAATTCATATCTTAGAAATGTTTTTATGCCGTGATAATATCAGAATGTAGTAATTCAGTGCACTTAAAAACACATCACTAATATACGATACAGATGAAATAAGGAGTAGACAGAGATATTCTAATTTACTGATAGCATAACCATGCAGAAATCAGATATAATTAGAATAAGACCAATATGATAGCTGTCTTGGCTAAGTTTTCTTCCTAGTTTCTTTGGTGAAGATAGCTCACTTTTCATATTATTTTATTAAGAAGTTATTGAGGATAACTGTAGGTGTTCAAATAAAAATTCCCTGAAGATGTTGACACTCCAATCCTGATTGCAGAAATCTGTTATGTTACATGTTTATATGTTATATGTCATAAAGTGTAGCTGGAAGTTTTCCTGTGTCCCACCAGGTCCTGCAGCTGCTTGAACCCAATTAAACACACAGAGGCTTATATTACTTACAAACTGTATGGTCTATGGCAGGCCTCTTGCTAGTTAGCTCTTATATCTTAAATTAACTCATTTCTATAAATCTATACTTTGCCACATGGCTTGTGGCTTACCACTACCTTTACATCTTGTTTCTCCTGGAGGCAGCACAGTATATGCCTTGCCTCTCCTTTCTCTTCCTGTCTATCTGTTTGGATTTCCTGCCTGCCTATAAGCTGCCTTGCCATAGGCCAAATGGCTTTATTTATCAACCAATCAGAACAACACATATTCACAGCATACAGAAAGACATCCACAGCAATAAAGAACTTTGCATATGTAATTAAAGGTATGAATCTTACAATGAAGAGATTATGGTTATTTGAGTGAGCCTAATATATTCATATGAGTCCTTGAATGCTGCAGAGAAAGGCAAAAGAATCAGAGAAATGGGGTAGAAGAGGGAGAGACAGAGGAGAAAATGATGGGAAGGTAGAGAGATAGTGAGAGAGACATAATGAACTCTCACAGGCTCTGAGATACAGAAGTTCACCTGTTCCTGAAGTGTGTGGCTTATACTGCTTATCCAAACACTAGGAGAAAGAAATTAGTGGAAGGAAATATTATTTAAAGATGGCCCCAAGGACAATAGAAGCCTTTATGGGATACAACAGGTTATAAGGAGGTAACTGGTAGGAAAGTCCCATGCTAGGTAGTGGAGTATGAGAGCTCTAGAGTTCACAGTAACTTCTAACAACAGTCAGAAAGGAAAAGAGAACCTTACTACAAAGGCAAGAAGCTAGAGTGAATTCAGAAGTGGAGTCTTCCCAGAGCCCCTAGCTGGAGGCTGCTTTTCAGAATTTGACTTTGGCCCTGTGAAATCTAGATTAGAGAAACCAGTTGAGCCATTCTGGATACCCTACCTACAGAACTATGAAAGATTTCTAAGTGTGCAGAGTTTTAAACTGCTGAATTTGTAGTGATTTGTTAGGTCAGGAGGAGAAATGAATACAGTAACACACAGAAAGATATGCAAATCATATTTGCATCTTCATGAACTTTTCTCCATTTGCAGTCCCATGTAGCCACCACCCAGACCAAGAAATAGAGTATTTCAGGAGCCCTAGAAGAGTCCCTTGATACCTGCCTCATAAGAAGTACAGTTGGGCCTTTACTTGTGAAGGCTCCTACAACACATATAACTTACAATAAATGTATGTGTATGTTTCTCTCTTACTATCATTCCTTTTGTCATGAGACTTTCAGCTGTGAACTTTATGATAGGTGAGAAAAATATATTACCCTTTCTTCCCCACAAAGGATAACCTTAAGAGAGTGAAAACAGATGCCTTAAAACATGAGAAAAGATTTGGAATGCCTATTAAGCATATGACTTATATCTTGAAAATGTAAATAATTGCTACAAGTCTGTAAGTAAAAGACAAACAGTTCTATAAAGAGTAGGCAAAGTGCTTGAATAGGCATTTCACAAAAATACATATCCAAAAGGCCAATAGGCACATGGAAAGGTAGTTGACATCATCAGTCACCAAGGTGAGGACAGCACATGAGCTGCCACTGCAGAGACTAACTGGCTACACTTGAAAAGACTGTCAATACAGCAACCAAAATTCAGAGTGACTGTGTCTCTCACACGTTGCTCATGGGCACTAGATGGGTGAAGTTTGGAAAACTGCTTAGAAGCATCCACCTTGTTAATATTTTCACAAGTGAAAACTCACTAGAGGAACAAAATTATCTTGAGTGGACTGGTCCTTAGGGAGATGACTGTGATAGCAGTTGGTAGGGATAAAAAGAATGGGGAAGGTCGACATAAGGGTATTCTGTATGTTTGAGAGAAACTCCAGCACTGTATAGGTTTGTTCCCTCTAACAGGGAATCAGGCATTATGAATAAATCAAAGGTTGATGAAGCTATGTGGTGTTGTGGAATAGAATATTTATTTAACCATGTAAAGATGTGTTGCTTTTGTTTATGCTGCATTTGTTTAGCTATGTGTTGCTGTTTTATCTCATCTGCCAAAGCACCTAATTGGACAATAAAAAGCTGAATGGCCAATAGCTAGGCAGAGGAGGGGGAGGTGGAACTGGTGGGAGAGAGAAAAGGGGGGCAGCCAGCTGGGGCCAGCCTACCAGGAGCCAGCCAGCTAGACACAGAGGAAGCAGGAAACAGGATGGACAGTATGTAAATGAGGTAAGCGAGCCTCAGGGCAGCACATAGATTAATGGAAATGGGTTAATTTAAGTTAAAGACAAAAACTAGCTAGAAACAAGCCTAAGCTAAGGTCTAGCATCCATAATTAATAATAAGTCTATGTGTCATGATTTGGCAGTCCAACAAAGTCTGCTACATTTGGCACCCAATGTGGGGCATGTAGTCCTACATAGGGCCTGGGAAATCTGAAAAAAATTAAAAAAAATAAAGAACAAAAAAACAAGAGGTGCAGCTTTGCCTGCAATGAGCCCTTGAGCAGCTGGTATGTTAAGTAGAAACAACAAGCTAAGTAAAAAATGCCTGCCACAGTGTGGGCACCAACTTCCTAGAGCTGGAATTACAGCTTCTGATTAAATGCAGCTCCCAGTTAAACACGAGTCTCAGCCATGCCCATGAGCCATAGAGCTGGGCTCTCACAGACCCAAGCTGGAGTGGAGTCAGCCACCAGCTTAAGATTTGGATCATACAGCCAGAGAAGCTACAGGTGCATAGTAAAGTAGGTCCAGATCAAATAAACTTCTAAACAGGGTACAATGTGTTTAAAAATGTGCCTAGGTGCTCAAGAAAGAAAAGAAAATGGGTATAAAGAGTCATAGGAAAAAAATAAATAGTCTAAAAATTGAAAAGTAAAGTCTTCAAAGAGGGAGTAAAGTAATATAAAGGAAAAAAGTCACACAAAGATGGGAAATACACAGGGAGTCTGGATCCTGCATGGTGTTGTGTTGATCTTGAATGTTTTGAATGCTGATGAATGAATGAATGACAGCTGCTGAGAGATATTGGATTGTAAAAGGGACTGATGAATTAAACCAGCCTAGATACTTTAGGGATGTCTTAACTTGAAAATGGAATTCAGAAAATGTATTGCACTGGGGAAGAGGTTATGTTTTTGTTTCCACAGGAAACCAGACTGCGGATTCCTTCAAGGTTACTAGAGATCAGGTTTGATCAGGGGAGACCTTGTGAAAATCTTGAAACAAACCAAGAAAAAACTATGAGACATTGAGATGCATCTGTTTCTGGCAGCACCAATCTACTTCATAAATAGATAATGGGCATCAAAGAACCTCCATATGGAGTCTGCTTTCATTGTGGCAAAGCTAGCCATTTGGACAAGAAATTGCCCTTGCTTCTACTGCTGACAATATACTATACAAACTGGACAAGCAGGACATAAAGGAAAGTGACTGTTGAACTTAGCCAAGACAAGGCGGGACAGCCTTTCAAAATTGTTGCTTCATAGAAAAGTCTACCAGATATTCTAGGCTGTAGGTCCAAGATGGATGCCCCAGCATTACAGGGGAACCTTGGGTGAATGTACAGGCAATCAGATGTTTCTGTTGTTTCTATAGTTTTGGAAGTGGCTTGAATTGTACTTCCTGTTTACTCGTAATATTATATCCTTCTAGGTAGGGTCTTTGGTGGAGTTGAAGACTAGATAGCTATAGTTACAGTTTTCCTTA